>BQNB010040967.1:0-43025 GCA_026074375.1 Tanacetum coccineum | reverse complement strand
TAACCGCCGTCCGCATCTATCCTACGGAACACTCTTCCGCTGCTAAACCAACTGACTGGATTCCAAGTCACAAATCACGTGAACCGCCCAAACGGGAAACGACAGATACGCTAGAGAATAGTGTTGAATTTAGTGTCCAAGTTCATAACTAATTGGTAAGACTATCGTCAAAAGTAGAATCATTTTTGGGTTGCCCTCAATGAACTATAAAGAGAAATAATAAGTAACAAGCCTTGGGATGGTTTTGGGGGATGTCCCACATCGCCCAAAAGAGTAAACCCAAACCACTCCTTTTAGATATAAATAGAGGGGTATGCCAAAGTCTTCATCGCTCATTCCTTCTTTCTTATTCCTACTCCTTGTAAGAGTTTTTCGTGTAACGGGAACCTAGGAGTTCGAATTTGAATTCTTTTCTCTTTGGTTCGTGGGTGTGAGCTATTAGAGGTACTCTCGTTTGGGTACTTGCCTCCAAGTTCGACCAAGGTGGTCCGCGTGTGAGAAATCCGATTTTCTCAAAGGTTAGTATTTTCTTATTTATTTATTTCTTTTAAATTGCTTTTAGTTAATTAGGTTTAGATCCTTTAAGGTTTAGTTCCCTTCTTGCCTTAGATTAATTGTTATTTCCGCTGCGTGTCAATCTAGTTAGGGAATAGAAATCCCATCAGTGGTATCATGAGCATTAGCCTAATTCTATTAGCACTTAAATAGTAGATTATTATCATGTGATAAGTATAAATAATTGAATATTATGTTATTAACTTGTGATCATAAAATGTTAATGAATTTACATTTTAGAACCTTATATTTTGAACTGTTTAAAATATACCCCTGAAATTTTAAATTTTTTAAAATAGAACCTGAAACTTTTAAAATGTTTAAAAGAAACCTTATACATATTATAATTGCTATATTATATATGTATCATTAGATCTAAATACATCGTTAGTCAATTGATAAATCGGCTCACCCATAGTGAACAAACTATAAGAGAAGTTTAAGGCGGGTCGTTTTGCTTCCCTAAAGAAGTCGGGATTTTAATATGCTTCGCGTTGACCCGCTTCTCCGCTTCTTTGTGCGTTCGATGGAGCTACCAAGAACTTTTGATAGGATGATGTCTATATTAAAAGTATTAATATAAAAGTACTAAAACAAAATTCCCGTTTTAGATCTAGAAAATATGAATAGTATGCTAACCTATGAAAATCGCACATCTTTTATATGGGCTGTTAATGGAGCGCGTGTGGTTTACGGGCACATTAATAAGAGAACATAAGTGAAAGGTGATGTGGCGTTAGCGATTCTTGGACTGACCCAAGCCGGGCACCACGCAGAGTTTTGCATGGTTAAATTCACCATTTTATTCATGATCCTCGGCATCCCAATCATGAATAGTAGATGAGCATCTCCGAGATTAACATGCCATTGATCAAAATTAATGAATCTCAAAAGAACTAGGAATTTCATAGATAATGAAATTGACAAAGACATTGTCTAAGTAAAATAAATTCGTGATATCATTACGGCAACCCTCTTCATAAACGAATCTAAAATATGGATTCAGCCTTAATTTAAATTTGGGTAATTAATTAAGGAATATTCATGCTAACTAAAACTATTTTATCTTATAGATGTCTTTTGAAAATGGTATCAATCCTCCTGCTCCTAATCCCTCAACCAACTCCAACTTCACACTACTCTCAGTTCTTGAGAGGGAAAGACTCACCGGTCCAAATTATATGGATTAGATGCGAAACCTTAGGTTCACCCTAAGGTACGAGAACAAAGAGTATGTTCTCGATGAGCAAATTCCCGCAATCAATGATGATTCCACCTAGGAAGAGATTGAAGCTTACCAAAAGCACTATGATGATGCAAACAAAGTGTCTTGCATCATGGCATCTTTCATGAGCCCTGAACTGCAAAAGACTTTTGAGAACACTTGGACTTATGAGATGAACCAACAACTCAAAGAAATGTTTCAGGCAAAGGCAAGCAAGGAATGCCTTAATGTTGTGAAATCTCTCATGGCTTGCAAACCGAAACCTGGAGCCTCTATTTATGCTTTCGTCTTAGAGATGAAATGGTACTTTGACATGTTGGAATCTCTGAACATGGTGTTCGATACTGAGCTTTCTATCAACATAATCATGTCCGGTCTGCCAGCTGATTACAATCAGTTTGTGCTCTCGTATCAAATGAACGGGAAATAGACCTCAATAATGGAACTCCAAAGCTTATTGCAAATCGCTAAGCAAGGGATCAAGAAAAGTGATGTGCCCTCTACTTCAGCAGCTCCTGTGTTGACTGTTGGTCACAATGCAAAGAAAAGAAAGACTTCTCATTCCAACTAGAAAGGAAAGGCCACACAAGGAAAGTCTGATCGTGGGTCTAAGAGAAAAGTTGAATCTAAGATTGCACCTACAAGTGATCCAAAGGAAGCAGTGTGATTCTACTTCAACACAAAGGGGCATTGGAAGTGTAGATGCCCAAAGTACCTGAAGGACCTTAAAGACGGAAAGGTAAAAAAGGGTGCTCACTCAGGTATGTATATGATCGAACTCCACAATACTACAACTTCGGATTCGTAGGTCCTGGATACAGGGTGTGGTACTCACATTTGCGCTATTTTATAAGGTCTAAAGGAAAGTAGGAGGTTGAAGCATGGAGAGCTCAACTTAATAATGTTTCTTGTCATTTATGACAAATAACAACAATTACCTTAAAGACGGAAAGGTCAAAAAGGGTGCTCACTCAGGTATGTATATGATCGAACTCCACAATACTACAACTTCGGATTCGTGGGTCCTGGATACAGGGTGTGGTACTCACATTTGCGCTGTTTTATAAGGTCTAAAGGAAAGTAGGAGGTTGAAGCATGTAGAGCTCAACTTAATCATGAGAAACAGGAAAATCACACCTGTGATAAGGATTGGAAAGTTTGAGCTTATGCTGAAGTCTGAAGTTGGGATAAATTTAAATAATTACTGTTATTTGTCAGAAATGACAAGAAACATTATTTCATTTCATGCTTTTTTTAAGGATGGTTATCAATTTTCATTTGATAATGAGAATGGAGATATTTTGGTTTATTCAAGTGGTTGTTTTATGTTTAAAGCTTCTCCTTGCAAAGGCATATATGAAATTGTTGAATGTATTAGTAATGATGGCAATATGATTTTAAATGTTGGTTCGTCTAATGAGCTTGATAAATCAAAATTGTGGCACTCTCGTCTTGGGCACATAAACAAGAAACACATTGCCCAACTCCAAAAGAATGGAGTGTTGGAATCATTCGACTTCAAATCAGATGATGTATGCGAGTCTTGCTTATTGGGAAATAAATCACCATTCACAAGAACGTGTGAAAGAGGTGAAGGACTATTAGACTTAGTACACACGGATGTGTGTGGACCATTCCGAGCTGGAAAATGCTACTACGTTACGTTTACTGATGATTTTAGTAGATATGGATATGTTTATCTGATCAAGCATAAGTCGGATAACTTTGAAGTATTCAAGAGGTATCAAAACGAAGTAGAGAACCAACTGGGCAGAAAGATAAAGGTACTCCGATCCGATAGGGGAGGAGAATACCTTAGTATCAAGTTTTTCGATCATCTTAAAAACTGTGGTATAGTTTCACAGTTAACTCCTCCTAGAACACCACAACTGAATGGTGTTGCTGAGAGGAGAAATAGAACCCTGTTAGACATGGTTCGATCTATGATGTGTCGAGCAACACTTCCAATAAGCTTCTGGGGTTACGCATTAGAGACAGCCGCCCATATCTTAAATCTTGTACCCACTAAGAAGGTCTCGAAGACACCTTTTGAGATGTGGAAGGGAAAACATCCTTCTCTTGGGCACATCAAAATCTAGGGTTGTAAGGTTTTTGTTAGACGGAAAGCTCAAGACAAACTAGAAGCCGGATCTAAAAAGTGTCTTTTCATTGGTTATCCGGAAGAGTCATTTGGATATTTGTTTTACAAACCCAAGGATAATGTGGTGTTTGTAGCTCGAAGAGGAGTGTTCCTTGAGAGAGAAATGATATCTAAAGAGGACAGTGGGAGTAAAATAGACCTTGAAGAAATTCAAGAGTCTGCCGATGAAGAACCTATAATAAACACTGACACTCAACAAGAGGTGGTGACACCTGTTGAACCTGATGATATATCCTTACCCATTCGCAGAACAAGTAGTAGAGTAAGCAAGCCTTCTCAGGATCCTCAGTTCTACTATGGTTTCCATATTGAAGAGGACAAGATTAGTGATAGTACACTAACTGAATTAAATGAGCCTGCTAACTACAAGGAAGCGATGGCAAGCCCTGAGGCTGCTAAGTGGAAGGAAGCTATGAAAAGCGAGATTCAGTCTATGTATGACAACCAAGTTTAGAATTTGGTTGACACTACACCCGATCTTAAGACGGTGGGATGTAAAGCTAGGTTGGTTGCGAAGGGTTATACTCAAACCCACGGGATTGATTATGAGGAAACCTTCTCACCAGTAGCTAAAATAAAGTCAATTAGGATAATGCTTGCCATAGCTGCATTTCATGATTATGAAATATGGCAGATGGATGTCAAGACCGCTTTCCTTAACGAAAAACTGACAGAGGATGTGTTTATGGCACAACCAGAAGGTTTTGAAAATGAAAAGTATCCTAAAAGAGTGTGCAAGCTTCAAAAGGCCATTTATGGACTTAAACAAGCTTCTCGTATCTGGAATCTCTGCTTCCATGAGAAAGTCACACAATTTAGATTTTCTAGAAGCGAAGATGAGTCTTGTGTATATGTCAAAGTCAGTGGGAGTGTTGTAGTCTTCCTGGTATTATATGTGGATGATATACTACTCATAGGAAACGATATCCCAACGTTACAAAGTGTAAAAGACTGGTTGGGGAAATGTTTCACTATGAAAGATTTGGGAGATGCAGCATATATTCTTGGTATAAAGATTTACAAAGATAGAAATCGTTTATAGGGACTTAGTCAGGACACGTAGATAAAAATTTGAAAAGATTCAGAATGGAGAATTCTAAGAAATGGAACCTACCCTTACATCATAGCATAACGATTAGCAAGGATCAATGTCCAAAAACAGATGATGAACTGGACAAAATGAGTCGAGTCCCATATGCTTCGGCTATAGGATTGATCATATATGTCATAACGTGTACAAGGCCTGATGTCTCATTTGCTTTGAGCATGGTGAGTCCACATCAGCAGAATCCTGGCGAAATTCATTGGACAGTTGTAAAGAATATTCTTAGGTATTTAAGAAATACTAAAGATAGGTTCTTGGTTTATGGTGGAGAAAAGGAACTCAAAGTGACTGGTTATTGTGATGGTGGTTGGCAAATAGATAAGATGATAAGTCGGTCCAGTTGGTTGAGTATTCTTAAGAATGGGAGCGGGTAACATGGAAATGATCAAACAAAATACCATTTTGTTCGAAGTAAAGTAGAAGAAGGACACGTGATGACATGGAAAAGTTCAAAGGAAGATACAGTAGCAGACTCCACATGCGAGTCTGAGTATATTGCAGCCTGTGAGGCTTCAAAGGAAGCTATTTGGATTGAAAGATAAAATAAAGTTTTAGTTTTTAGCTTGAATTTGAAACATTATAAGAAATGATTGATATTGTAATGGATTTGGTGATTAAAGAATGGAGATTTGTTTATTTGCATGTGTGTTACCATTTACTATTGATTGTCATTATGTTTCATTTTTACGTGTTTAGAATTCACGTCCTTAGTTTACTCAAACCTCCTCAGTCGTTCATACTATAGGAAGTAAGTATTGATTTAAGACTGTCATGAAGTGTTGGTAGAATGTCTATAGAGATTAGACATAGCATAAAGAATGCTGCAACACTCATGAGTACTTAATAGGAATTAAGTATAGGAGAAACCCGTACTTAGAGAGATTACTTCATGGATTAATATCACGAGTAATTCTAAGATGATAATGTCTTTCTATCTTAAATGGTAGATAACAACGAATACTAGTTTTTCAAGTCTGTTGTACTTTAGTTTGTTCAAACGCTGTGCGTAAATGCCAGTTATAAAGGATATGCTAGGTATGACATGATGAGTTGACTAGTTCTATGTATTCAAAGTTTATTTGTTCCTTTCGCCTAAATGGGAAAGCGATATCCATGGGCCCCTCGATGATTAAATGTTGACTTAAATGTGCTAGGCCTAGCCGGGACTAAATTGATGTGTTCAATTCAGTAGTCTCATATAGTCAAATAATCGAAAATCGAGAAACATAATATTGAACCTAGAGATTGATTAAAATCCATGTCTCAAGTTCATACGATATCAGTAGAACAAAAGAATAGTTGATCGCTTATCTAAGGGTTGACTCTAAGATATGATTCAGAGCTCAGCAGTTGCATTGGATGGCACTCTCTGCTTAGTTGACGAGGATAGAGTTAGACCAATTATAGTTGATGACTTGTCCAAGTGGGAGACTGTTGGATTTAGTGTCCAAGTTCATAACTAATTGGTAAGACTATCGTCAAAAGTAGAGTCCTTTTTGGGTTGCCCTCAATGAACTGTAAAGAAAAATAATAAGTAACAAGCCTTGGGATGGTTTTTGGGGATGTCCACATCGCCCAAAAGAGTAAACCCAAACCCCTCCTTTTGGATATAAATAGAGGGGTATGCCAAGGTCTTCATTGCTCATTCCTTCTTTCTTATTCCTACTCCTTGTAAGATTCTTTCGTGTAACGGGACCCTAGGAGTTCGAATTCGAATTCTTTTCTCTTTGGTTCGTGGGTGTGAGCTATTAGAGGTACTCTCGTTTGGGTACTTGCCTCCAAGTTCGACCAAGGTGGTCCCCGTGTGAGAAATTCGATTTTCTCAAAGGTTAGTATTTTCTTATTTATTTATTTCTTTTAAGTTGATTTTAGTTAATTAGGTTTAGATCCTTTAGGGTTTAGTTCCCTTCTTGTCCTAGATTAATTGTTATTTCCGCTGCGTGTTAATCTAGTTAGGGAATAGAAAACCCATCATATGTATGCGTATGTTGTTGTCATATATATGTTTGCTTGTCTATTAACTTTGTTTTGTAGCACGCCTCCTAGCTTGATACCTTTGTGCCCCAAACAAGGGGGAGCATACATCGAAGGGGAGCACTTGCAAAACGTCATATTTATACTTTGCAATTGTCACACATTTTTATTGCATACGCGTAAACGTCTTGCAACCGCGCCTCCGCAACAATTTTTTTATTCTACAAAAAAGGGGAGAAGAGATGTAAACTCAACTACTTGTTGACATAGTGAAGAAAACTCTCGAGTTGGGTACTCGGAGAGTGGAGTATGGCGAAGAGAAGCTTCGTAGCCGAACCACTATATATCATCGTGTCTTTGGGTTGATCTTTCTTATCTCTACTCATTTACATATTGTATTTACTTATTTATTTAATGCATCGCTATCATATACACAGGTGTATATCTGTTGAATTCACATAAGTAGACAATCTAAGTTTTATTCTTTAAAACGATAAAAACTATCCAACCTCCCTTCTAGTTTCCACAAAGTCGAGATGATATTGATATACATGAGATGTTATACGGATGAGTCGAGATGATATTGATATATAAGATGTTAAACGGATGAGGCGAGATTATATAGACATACAAGATATGTTAAACGGATGAATCGTGATGATATTGATATACATCATATGTTAAACGGACGAGTCAAGATGATATTGATATACATGAGATGTTATACGAATGAGTCGAAATTATATTTATATACATGAGATGTTAAACGAATGAGTCAAGATGATATTGGTATATAAGATATGTTAAATGGATGAGTCGTAATGATATTAATATACATGATATGTTAAACGAATGAGTCGATATGATATTGATACACACAAAATGGTATGAGTCGAGATGATATTGATATACATGACATGTTAAAATGATGAGTCGAGATTATATAGACATACAAGATATGTTAAATGGATGAGTCGAAATGATATTGATATACATGAGATGTTAAATGAATAACTTACATATCATTAATAGTGTCGAGAGCGCACATATATATTTTTCGCGTATTTGTTCTACGGAATATGAAATTGGGACGGTGTTTGTCTTCTAAAGTGTTAATTTTGTATATAAATTAATTTATATATTTTTTATAATTAATTTTAACAAAATTATATAAATTTAAAATACATATTAAATTGAAATACACTTTTAGAGACGACATTAAGTTATTTTCTAAGTTTTAGAAAAAAGTCATTTTCTAAGTTTAAATTATAAATGACCGATAGTATAAAGGATAGACGATGCAACAATCGTTAGGCAAAAAGGATAACGTGTAAATGATAACAGAATCAGTTAATAGCGGTTAAAAAATGACCACGAGTGTTATTCTTTGCAAAGATAGGGACTGTCAATGCAACTTTAAACTTTGAGGTACGACGGATGAAATTTTAGGCAAACCACAAGGACCATCCATGTAATTTAATCTAAAAATAATTTAATTTTGATAAACATTTAGGGACGAGTCCATAAAATGCTTCTGGGATAAGGTAAAATAATTGAGGGAATACAAAATATTCTATTAGATATGAAATTATTTTAGGAACAATTTTGTCATCCCTAAATAATTTTCTAATTTATTTGTTTTTCTAGAAAGTTTTTTAACAAAATAAAAACAAATTCAATTAAGATAAAAGTTTAGGGGCGACAATGTCAACCCTAAGATTAAAAGAAAACAATTTGTGAAGAGTAAATAACTAAAAAAAAGAATGGAAATAAGGAAATTATTTAGGGACGACATCGTCTCTAAACGACGAGGTTCATGGTCAACCTTTGTGAAAGAAACAAATTTTAGGGACGACATTTGTGGTCCCTAAATAATTTTGTCAGTGAAAGTTGGAATTCCGGTAGTGTGTGCTAGCAGCCATAACAGTAGATGCTAAAGAATTTGTCTTAAACGCAGTTGAATTCTGTATATGAAGGCGTTCTACTTCAAATCTGTTAAGTGCACTTTTATCAAGAATGACAACACAGTCAAACGCTTGAGTGTCAAACGCTTGAGGGGACTCGTTGAAATAAGTTTAGATAGTTCGTATTTTTTTCAAGATTTTTGGAGTAACATGTATGTGACTGTCCCAGGTGATTGCTCTAAACCATTAAGACCGAAACAACCGATAATATCTAACAAAATGGTTCAAAAACTATTACACCATCTGTTTCAAAATAATTGTCATTTTTGACTTTTTAAATTTTTTTTTTCAACTTTGATCTTAAATATTTTTATTTATGTTATATAATACTTGATGTAAAATATATGAATAGATTTGTTGTAAATGTATTTTTCATTGGTATAATTTTCATCAAATATTATATAACACAAACATTAAATATTAAAGTTGATAAAAAAACTTTAAAAAATTCAAAAGAGAACAACTGTTTTGAGATGGAAGGAGTAAATTGTAAAAAAAAGATAACTTTGATGTCACCAAAATGATTTTTTATTTTATTTTTTTCTCTTGCAATGTTACGGTAATTATTTCTTCTTTGGATTACAAGAACAAGGTTTTTTTTTTTTTTTGAACGGCGAAATTTTATTACTAGCAAGGCGCTAGAGCAAACATTACAAGGAAATCAAATGAGGGTTTTTAAGCCAAGAATCCCAAGTAAAAGACCTATTACATCTATTATAACACCAAAGAAAAGAATGCGACACGATGTCATCGAAAATCACCGAACGATTAGGAGGAGAGGTCTCAAAAATAGAACGATTCCGAAAACCCCATATAGCCAGAGGCAGAGGCGCGATAGAAAACTCCCTCAAGTAAGCTTTTAACTTAGACGAACATTAGAGCGAATATACACTCATATAAATTATTATGGTAGCTTAATACGAGTATTTTAAACTTTCACATATGCCTATAAGAGGTTTATGAGAATAATATTTAATTCGGAGTTATAATGCAACGACTCATACTATAAATTTGTATGATAGTTTACGATTTAAAATTTTCACATATGCCTATAAGAGGTTTATGAGAATAATATTTAACAAGGTTTTCAACCCGCGCTTCGCTGCGGAGCACGGATTTATTCGTTTTCGTTGATGTCTCCATTGTAGCAGATAGCGAATACGTTGTTCTAGTCACATGAACGAATGTTTAGATGTTTCTATGCAGGTCACATGTTGTTTAAAAAGCTTGCATATTGTTGTTCTAGACTTCCACTTCCTTGATCTCTTTTTTTCTTTGTTGGTTGTTGCAGTTGAAAAGGATTCAAGTTTCTTTGCCCAAGCCGCATGAGCCTTATCTGGTTTTTGGGTTTGTTTGGTTCGATAACCTGGCAAAATTCAAAGACGTCAAAACTTGTATCACCAAGTAGTTCATTATAACATGCATTTTAAAAAGTGTAAAATATCAAGAGAGTATGTGAAGCACCATTTGGAATTTTGGATGACTGTTAGAACTCGGAATTGAAAATGCAAAGTATATTTTGTGAAATGAGCTCAATGGGTCAAAAGTTGTCTAAGGTAATTTATTAGAATAATTTGGATTTATATTCAAAGTTTAACGATGTAAAAAAATGCTTTTGGTTCAACCCGTAAAAACATGCACAAAAATACCCGTTTCAACCATCGTTTTTGTAATCAGTTCCCAGCATATATATACTTATGTTATACATCCAGGTTAAGCTTGGTTTGCTAAGACGTTAAGTTGGTTTACGTTTTTACATTCAATGCATTTTGAAAAAAAAACCACAAATTTAAGTCATAACAATAAACGCCCAAACTATATTGGAGAATAAGGAGCGTACGGCCATCCATCTGGTCATGGGCTTAAAGAAGGTAGCACGTTCACGAATAGTTGCAGAAAAGTCCAGGAGCCGCTGATGAAAATAGAAAGATCAGATAACATGGATTACCATCATTAATTTTTGAAAGTGATTATGAAACATTGAGATGATAGTCAAAACTGGTTGTTTAAGATGTTGTTTGAATGTGCAACTATTTTGACCTTTTAATTATTTAGAAATATTAGAAATACACCTGTAATAATCTCATGCACTGAACCGAAACCAGCCCAAACCTTCATAGTGACTGCAATTGCAGCATGCTTTGTAACGCTTCTAGCGAGACACTTCTTTATCAGCGCCCACAATCTTGTCTACCACTCCTGCATTCTTAAGAAATAGAAATGTTGGCATTGCATCCACTGACAACTCCCCAACAACACTCTGCACATGGACCAAGAAGCGTTGCTTTAGTAGTTTATCTGCATCTTAATATGAGGTATAAAGCGCATAAAAATCTTAATCCCAACAACCCCCTTTTATATTAATTTGCTTACTTTGAATATACGCGTTACAATAAAATTAACTCTACGACTTTGAAAATCCACGAAAAAAATGACACGCTAAAATTTCTATATATAGTTTAGCGGTATTAATAGATTTAAATATTGGAGAGCTTACTTTGGTGTTAGATTGTAATATATGCGTTACAATAAAATTAACTCTACGATTTTGAAAATCCACGAAAAAACATGGCACGCTAAAATTTCTATGAATAGTTAAGTGGTCTTAATAGATTCAAATATTGGAGAGCTTACTTTGGTGTTAGATTGTATCCAAAAGAAGCATCAGTTCCTTCCTCAGCTGCAAAGAGAGGTCGCCATTCACATCATCATCATCCTAGTTATCTTTCCATTGTTGAGCTACTTCCTTTCATTCTTCTTTCACATCCCACTCTGCCAGTTTTTAATCATCAGAATTATTCATCATGAACAACAACGTGCATATGATTTAGGCAAGCATAATATACGAAACACAATTTCAAGAAGAGTTTTACTAATTGTAAGTATCTATAATAGGATACGGTGAAAGCCTGGTTAACGGTTTCTGAAACTACTAAAGAACCATCCGTCTAAAAAAATTAGCACCAAAAGTTTAATAAACACAAAAGTTTATTTTTGAGCTCAAGTTTTTTGAAATTTTAAAAAGTTCACCAGCTCAATTTTTTTCACCTCTGAGCGTATAGCTTATTTAAGCTTATAAGTTGACAAAATCAAGATAGCGTCGTAAAAGACTTATGACTCCTTGAACGAATATGAATCTGGCGTGTTATGATGGCTATTAGTTTCAGTGACCAACATGCACCAAGTACTTGGTAAAGAACACATTAGCTTACTCAAGATAATTTTAGATGTAGCCTATTTCTGTGAAGTGAAAAAAGTTACATGTATAGGCGTGTCAATTCATGGGTACAACCCAACCCATCGCAGCCCAACTCAAGTTACACAGTACACACAAAACAAAATGGGGTAAACATGTTATTGTCTCTTTTTTATTTTTTCAACTCTGTATGTTATAACAGTGGGCATCTTGTGTGTTATCTGAAGTAAAGTGAAACAATATAATTCCCTTATCGTCAGGTTAGGCGCGACTACAAAGTAAACGTGAAAACTAATTAAATTTATAATAAATGATAACGAAGACTAACCAATGTGTTAACGTTTGATCGGCCAGATAAGCAAGTGAGCCTAGTAGCATTCACCTGCTGCCCAAATGGTCCAGCAACATTAAACCCTCTATTATACCTCATTAGATCCGTTGTTGCGCAAAGTTCCTAAACACCTGCACGAATTATAATTCACTGGTTATTATTTAATGTACAAAAAAATGAGCAAAGCATGCTGAAAATGAGATTAAGAGACTGGAAAACCATATCAACATATATTAAAATATATTCATAAAACTTACAGCAAATTCACCGGCATCACGCAATTTAGAAGATGGCTCCTTTAAAGATGTGCCTGAATGACGAACTTTCAACCGGAGGCAACGGTTTGTGAACGATCATCCTAAACACGCCCTCTTAAATTTCGGACATTACACCATGGTGCCTTAGATGAGTCGCTCTTGGCTGATTTTGCAAGAGCAGCATATTTTTCTGTTTAGATTTGGAAAAAGAAGTTCCAACTCCGTTCACTGTTTTCAAAAAAAGTAGAATAATAAGATAACTTGAATAACTAAGTTGCTTTTGAGATTCGATTATTTTATAGGAACAACAGAACATGAACATGTGCCACCATTAATCAAAATATATGCTTAATCATTGTTTCAATTAATAGTCAATCTTGTTCTCTAAACCCGCTATCTACTTAAGTAAACCTTTTTTTGATTTATAGCAACATGTGCTTTAAATACAGATGCGAAACAAACTAAGAGAGAGAAGACACTTACCAAGAAATGCCTCATAATTTTGGCCTTTCATAGGCATGTGAAGGGTAGTATGCCCCTTCTTATTGTTCGTTGCTAAAATTTCCACATTAAGGAAGTCGTGTCTTGTACACGCGCCTTCTCCACCAACCCAGGTCCCCAAGACAAAGGAGCTGCTAAAAATTAGGAGTTCACAAAGCACGCTAATGTATACCGCCACGACAAAGAGCAGGAAGAGTAAAATGGTAATCTGAAATGGACTCATCCAACATTTAACTTAATGAACTCACCCGAAGACATCACATGATATGGCAGGAAATGTAACATACTGTATATTTTTTCTCTCGCAACACGTAAAGTATTCCTGAAACGAAGATAAAAGAAATATATATAGAATTCTATTAGATAATATGGCAGAGAGTAATGGGAGATTCCATTTACGAAATGGAATAAAAAGGGACCATGTCATGAGAATTACATGCACATATATCAGTCATGCACATTCAAAATAACAATGAAAAACGGACAGAAAATACCTAAACTTAATAAGCGGAGGTTACATGGAAACTTGATAAACGAAATGACTCGAAGCTTTATGAATAACCCAAGATTCCAGAGTTTGTTACAAAATCGCTTGTTTGAATGCAAACTTGAGCCCGTGAAACAGAAACAACATCGCATAATAGTTGCAAATTTCTTAGGCTCAGATCCGTTGTTGTGGGAACCACACAACACACTGTATGTGGAAGCAATCAAAATGTGCGTAAGCATGTATTATACCCGTGAAATGGAAATAGAATGAAATCACTTACAAAGGTAAAAAATACCGCATCGTGATCGAGTCTGCCGAAGCCTCTAAATAAAAGAAGATCAGAGTGTAGGGTAATCTGAAAGGTTAATAGGGTTGTCAAGTTTTTCGCATCATTATCGAGTCTGCCGAAGCCTCCAAATAATGGAAGATCAGAGTGTAGGGTAATCTGAAAAGTTAACAGGGTTGTCAAGTTTGATGCATATTAAAATGACAAAATACTATATAATTATGAAGAGTCTAAGCATAAAATTTCATATGTTTAGTTGAGCCGGTAACAACACTTAAGGCAGTGGCAGATTCAGATTTTCACGACAAAGATAAATTCTACCATTATAAAATTCATAATTATCCGAACGCAGTAAATGGCATGCTATTTATATTAGTTAATCTAGTTGAGAGCTATGGCTTAGTTGTGTGAGTGCCAGGTTTGGCGAGTCTCTTGTATGTGGTAATTAGCCACATAACTTTGTGCTTATATGTTTCTGATTAATGATGTTAAATATACGTGAACCGAATGCAGTATATGAGGCCAAAACTATAGGTACGTCCTGGTCAATCGATAAAACATGAGGTCAATGGCTGGCTAACAACGTTAAGTTGATCATTTTGTTTGAGCTTATATAGCAGGCTTATTACTTATGTGGTTTTTAGCTTATGTTTCATAAGCCCGCATTTTATGACTTATCTAAAAAAAATCAGCCTATATAAGCTTATTATGACATGATGAGCTTCTATAGGCCAAAAAGTTTCAAAATAAGCCAAAAAAGTGAGCTTATGAAACATAAGGGGGTGTTCGTTTTGGCTTATATGTAGGCTTATAAGGTTATTTGATTTCGGCTTATATAACATAATTACTAATTTTATGGCTTATATTAAGACTTATGGGCTTATATAAGTTTATCATTATTGTAATAAACTTATATAAGTGATAAGTCCACAAATCTCAAAATAGCCGAAAAGTTAAGGCTTATGTAATATAAGGCAACCGCATCGCAACGGGAGCACAACATATACGAATACATTGTAAGCACATGTATTTTATTAGGTCACTATAAAAATAAGCTCACATCTAAAGAACAATATTTTTATACCTTTTTTCCAAAACTGAAGTCACTAAGAAACTGAATAAATTCGCCTCTATGTATGGCTTCCCTGCCAATCCACCTGCATCGAACCAATAATTGCATATGAGCAGTTCACTAACACTTTGGCGTAACGATTTCATTACACGAAGATGATACAAAAAACTTTCCTTATAAACTATAATTCATACTTTGAAAACTAAAAAACAACCAAATAACTTACAGTTGGTAGGATTATCCGGCTCCTTTGAGTACTTCACCTACAAAAATCATACATTTTATAAATTTATTAAACCTCACCGCAAGAGGTTGAAAAAAATAAGATGCTATGAAAACTAACAACACTTCCATTTCTCTTTAAACTTTCATCAAACACATGGTATACACGATTCGACCGACACTTTTCACACCATCAGTTATAACCCCACTTGGTAATTTGCTTTCATCTTCATCAAACTAAACCATATCTTATAATCAACTCCACCAACCTGACAATCTAAAAATGACACATTTTTTAACAAATTGGTACAAAAATCCTTCCTCACAAAGGCATCCCTCTTTTTTTATATAAATTTGATCAGTCGATTCATCCAAAACCAATTGACACTAACAGCAATGGAATTAATACACATAAATTAGGTATAAAAATACGTACCTGATGATTTCTTGAACATGTTCAGGATGTCGTCGTTTCCATTTCCGCTACGGCCACCATATGAGTGTCATTATGTGTATAAAAATAAATTTTGTAGATCGGTGATTTTGATCCGTGATTTTGTGTGTGTATTTTTTATGTGAGGAGAAGAAAATGGGGGGGTCGGTAATGGTTTGATGGTTTTGATGAGGAAGAGATAGAAAGAGACACGTGTATTCAGGTAGACACACGTGTATAGCCACAAAACGTAAATAATATTAAAACGTCGGGTCAGGTTCAGTTTGGTCGGACCGGCTTAACCGGCAGGTTCCGATCGGGTATTTCGGTGGTAGAAGGTTGACCCGGGCCTTTACATTCAATGCATTTAATGTGCATTGGGATGACAATCTTACTGTTTAATAATAAGGTATAATACGGAGTTATAATGCACGGACTCATACTATAAATTTGAATGATAGTTTACGATTTAAAATTTTCACATATGATTATAACGGGTATATAAGAACAACATTCAACACGGGGTTATAATGTAACAACCGATATTATATCCGAAAATTATTAATTTTACAATACACGTTTAATAACCTGTACCGTGTGGGTTAAAAATCTAAATACTATCAAAATTACTATAAGTCCGGTAAACTTAATCCAAATTTGATTTACGTCTAAATTATGTGCGTGCAGTGAGCCTATAATGTATAGCTAAATAAATAGATAATTTTGCGTAAATATTGCCCAAAAGTAAAAATATGTTGTTGACAAATCGGACATTTTGATAAAGTACTATTTCTACAGATAAATACGATTTGCATATTTAATCCAGGCTAAAATTCTTAAGCAAAGTTAAAGAGATAATTACCGAGCATTAAATGTATGGTAGCTTGTGAGAAAGACACTGTTCAGGCTATATATAATGTCATTAACAATCTTTAATTACTGGTAACAACTTACTAGTATTATTTACTAATAACACATGGCACAAAAAAGGGGTAGGGGAGGCTTTATTCCAAGTCATTTTTGGATTATGTGGAGGAGGTCTTCTAGGAGGATATGTTACTCGCAAAGCAATACTGGAGCAGCAACATGAGCAAAGTTTATATAAAGGTCATCACTCACCATCTGCACGAGGTCGTCCACATAAAGGACAGTTAAAAGTTGACAATGAGGAAGACAATCATAATGGGCGACGATCACGAGACTGATGACAACGATAAAAACAACCATAAAGCTAGATCAAGCATATTATAAGCAAAGAATATAGTTTGGGAAATTTCAAACTTGCATTCATGACACTTAAGGCACTATTTATTTCCAATGAGACTTATATAAGTGTCATGTCATAAAATCATGACTTAAATAAGAAAACAGACTCACTTTTGAACGTAAATTGTCTACACTTTCACTCTCTAAATACTTAAACACATTCGTCTCTTTTCAGTATATGTGTGCGCACGTGCGTGCGTGGGAGTGTGCACACTTAAGGGTGTAAACGAGATGATACAAGTCGCGAGCTATTCGAGATCGATTAGCAAATTACTCAAAGTTTGAGCTAGTATGAGTTCGAGCTCCAAAATACTCAGCTTGTGAAGCTCGCGAACCTTATCGAGCTTTAATTAAAATACACCTTTTACCATTTTATATATACATATATCTACTTAAGTTTCATAAAAATCAAGTCGAGCCGAGCTTGATATGATGTGTATTAATAGAGTTCGAGTTTTAAATGTGGAAATAATCGGGCCCGAATCGAGCTTCGAGTTTTATCTGACGAGTCGAGCTTGAGCTCGAAATCTAAAGCTCAACCGAGCTCGAGTCAAGTTTCGAGCTCGAGTTAACATATTCGAGTCGAACTCGAACTTGACAATACTCGATTCGACACCGTATGCGCGCTTGTGAAACTACTACAACAACAACAAAAAGATCAAACAAAGTGAGAAATAATGTACTAATTAAAAATCTTTAACTTTTTTCAAAAGCTTTATTTGAGAATTCCTGTGGAAAACTATAAAATTCGCAACACATATAATTGATTCGCAATGCACTTTTATATTAAACGTACGTAAAATTGACATTTTCTCTTTTCTAATGAACGATTTTTCCCCAACTCCTATTTGACTCCAAATAATCTCATTCGTTTTCCGACGTACCCTTTTCCCTATTGCAAACCTCCTTCGTTCCCCACTTCCCCTGCTCTCTCTTTCTCATTTCCCCTCATTCTTTCTCCGGCCTCCAATATTGACTCTATTATAGGGGTGTCCATGGTCCTAGAACCGGACCGAATCGTCCTCGAACCGCAAGAACCGAAAACCGAAAATTAGGAAAATGTGGAACCGAGAACCGTCCCTAGTTCTTCGGTTCGGTTCCGGGACGGTTCCGGTTCTGGTACGGAAATTTTTGGTAATTCCCGACAAGAACCATTGTGTTTAAAACAATCATTTTTTATTTTTAAATAATTCATAACAGACATATTATAACAATACAAACACACAAAAGAATCTTTAGCAATGCAAATTCTTAAAAGGCTACATGCTCTACATAATGTCACAAACAAACCCTATAAAAATTCATATTTTTCAAAAGAACGGTTCTTTTCGGGAAAGAACCGGAACCGGCCGGTTCCGTCCCGAACCATCCCAAGAACCGAAAATTTAGAATTTTAAGAACCAAGAACCGGAGCATGGTTCTAACATACGGTTCGGTTCTGAGACGGTTCTAGTACGTTCCTCGGTTCTTATGGTTCCTCGGTTGTTTTGAACACCCATACCCTATTATTCATTCTTTCACTATTTATTTTTTAACACACTTATTTCGACATAATTTGCCTTGTTGACCTTTATTTTTAACAAGGTTTTAATGTTTTACATTAATAAACATGTTAACATGCTAAGTCGGGTTCTTTTACCCTCATAGATATGGCAACAAATATTTTGTTCAACATTATATTTGACAGATGAAAAAGATGTACATTTCTCTATATCCCACTCTTTTTCCATTGTTCAGAGTATGGGCTTCTACCAAGCACTTGAACTGTTCATCCGTCCATCTACACCAAGTTGACTATCTACCTTACTGTCAAGGATGCAATACATAATACTAATGCCGCGTACATCTTGTTTCAACAGCCTTGATGATAGTCCGAACAACCTTACATGCCAAAGATGCAGCATGGCAGTAAGACCTGCACAATCTTTAATGTGAGATGCAGGCACAACAATCAACTATTTATGCTTGATACTGCTACTAATTATCTTATAAATAAGGGTAAAACAATAAGTTTCAGATAAGTGTGTTCACAATAGTTGCAACAAAACCAATAAACAAATAACCTAATTGCCCTTGTTTAACATAATCTGGTCATTTTCTATCCGAATTTCCTAAAATATCTTAGAACTGTGAAATACCTGCTTATCTTTTATATTTGGGCCAACACAAATCAAACGACAACATAACTGACATCATTTGTATTTGGGCTGCTGTTTGGCATAGAGAGCATATACCAGCTAGACTAGAATTGTCATCTGCAAAGAGAGCATGGAGTACCATCAACACCAAAATGAATGTCAAAAGATAACTAAAAAATCACGAGCATACAAAAAAACTACCTGGGCATCTCCATGGGTGCTATAAAAAGGTCCGTTTGTCAAGAAGGAAAATGAAAGAAAAAGCATATACCATTTTGTTTTGAGAAACAGCGTCGAGTGCACATGATACTTCAGATAACAATGTTCAATATCTACAAGAAAAATAATTTTAATTTCATTTAAAATAAGCACATGGAAATAAGCAGCTTCTATGCTTATCAGAAACTACTTAATTTACCTCAATACAAAGAAGAAGCGTTTGGATGAAAGCAAAATGCTTGTATTTGTAGATAAGACTTGAATTATTGGTGGATATCATTCTTTGAGTTCGCTTCTGATAATTCTGTGCGTAGTGACTCTGGGCATGATATTTTTTAACGCTGTAAAATGGATAAAAAATAGCTCGTCAATCAAAATTGTGGATGGTAAGTGGAGATGGTCATGCACTATGATCTGGCTTATTCAGTTTGGGATACAATTTATGTGCAGCTCAAAACGGTTCGGGTTAGGTCTGTCGACTAATACTTTTTTGTGTCTAATTTTAAACACTTTAAATAATGAATGAGTTAAATATCGTAGTTCCCTAACTTTTTTAAAATAACTTGATTTAGGAAATTATATGCACTTGAATATTCGTTATTGATAAATACAACCCGACCCAACCTATATTTGTACATATGGTTAAAAATGTCGCTTCTTTTTTATATAATTTTTGGCATTTTATTTGACTGCTAAAGGGGTGTTTGGATATAGCTTCGAAAACTGATTATTTGATTTTTGAATGTCAAATAAGCACTTTTGTGAAAGTTATATTCATACCATTCATAACAGAAGTGATAATTTAAGAGTAAAATAAGTACCTATTTATCCCTTAGCATTTGCTAGAAGTAAGCGTTTCCCAAAATCGTTGGATACGCGGAGAAGCATATCCATAGAAACGTGAGTTAGAACCTGCCATTGTGACACCGAAATTATCAAAACAGTGAGTATAAAGAGTTTTGTTCAAATTCTTGAGCTTTTCATTGTAACCCTTTTCCTTTATTTCCAACTCTTTTAACGTCTTTTTTTCAAGTCTTGTAACTTATAGTCACCATCGATCTGTTCAGGCAGTATGCCTGCTATAAAATTTTGAAAACAATTTTCTCTTTTACAAAAGCTCAATCCTATTTTACGCCACATAGTAAAGGTTCTTAAAGCCATCCTATTATAGAGGTTGTCATGTTTGTTATAATAGTAGTTAGGAAGCATGTTTGGTTTTGTTATCTAGCTGACTGGAGGTCCAGGATGCAACAATGAGCACTATTTTATGAAAACGATCCTTTTAAATTTGAGAAGAATTCTTCTCTTTCATGGAATGAGTATGGATGGGATCAGGTAACAATAATTCTGTCATTGTTATTCCAATTTTTATTCAGTACATGGTTATGGTTATAAAAATTGCACATAGCATACCTCTTTCGGATCGGCCAGCATACCCACTATTGCAACATCAATGGCATCCTATTTTGGCTTCTTGATGCTCGTGCTGACATACATTATCAGCGTCTATTCCTTTGGCAAATACCTAACAATCTAACATTTACGAAGTCACCGCATAAGTCAAACTAAAAGTGACAACACATACACACATTTTATTAAGAAAATGTTACCTTTAGATGGAAACCAAAATATGTGATTCTGCAAGCCCAAATTTTTTGAGAATTTAATTAGCGTTGAAAAGCTTACATAACGGATTTGATATATGTAGAACTTGTTGCATGCAAATACTGTTATATGATTCCATAAACACCAAAATATTATCTATAAATGAAGTCACCTACAAATTATTTAAGTGACAGATTTCTAGCACCTAATCCCCGTTGCAATTAGTTAACAACTAAACGTCTCTCATTCCACAACTAAGTTAACTCTCTAAAACATATCACATTAGCTTAAATTGCTTTTCTGCTCCTGTTTCGGTGCAAGAGTTTGTAAAAGATACAGTCATACTCGACAATTTTATAAGAAATTTTAGTTAAATTCATATTAAGTAAGTAATATGAAATTATGTGTAACACCCCCAAATTGGGTCGCAGCGGAATAAGGGTCCGGGGCGTGTTACTTCAAGATCAATAGGTCACTCGAACCGAGAGTTCTCATTCAAGAGTCAAATCTTCCTGCTCTCATAGACATCTCAATATCCTGCAGATATTAAACATAAGTAGATCAGAATGGATGGTAAGAATTTCGAACTAACAGCAAATTTTAATTAGCTTTATAAGATTAACTTTATGGGAAATTAACCCAAAATATTTAGAGTGCGTTTCACTATATTTAAACACAAAGGGTTATTCATGATTTCTTACCAAAAATGCTTATTTGCATATCTTTGCGGGAAATTATCTTTTTTCATGTTTGAATGGCATATGTAAAGCACTTGCTACTGATCTAAATATATATCTGGGAAAATATTGCTTCTTAGTTACTCCTGCAGTACATATAATTTTTAATTTTTATGTACACCGCCAATTAAAGAAGTCATAATTTTGAGAGAATATACAAAAAATGAAAAGAAAGTGGGACGTGTTGAACCAAACAGTTTTGATCTGCACAAATACTGTATGTTTGTCTTAACAGCTGTCTTAAATGATGAAAGATAGGAGAAAACAATAGATTTGGCGTAAATATGTAACGCATAAACAGCCAAACACATTGCAAACAAGAAAAAAAAGAAAGATACAACTGACCTTCAACATTGGCAGCATTTGATCTCGCGGTATGAGGCTTAGATAGGGAACTAATCAAGAGAAAGAGGATACGCCTAACATGGCTGCAAACCTAATAGGTTGCCCCGCCAAGTTGCGGACGATCTTAGCTTTAACTGAGCCTATGTAAACTCATCATATCCTCTGCCAAAAAACCCTCAATGCAGTTTCATGGCTGCGAGCTTAAAATACTCGCCCCGCTACGATGCAAATAATATCAACTTAGAAAACCTAAATAACAGGTGCCAAACACACAAATACTCGCGAGAACACTCGCAAAGTAACTTTTTAGAATATTTAACAGCAAATAACAAACACATAGAGCACAACACTTTGTATCTGAGAGAAGCATCTAACTGCTCATCGTGACACACCAATCAACAACGCCACCCACCATAAACGATGGCAACAAAGAGATTGGCGGCATCGATTTTTTAACTCATGAGAGTATAACACGTAAACAACAATAATGTTATCAACCAAAGAAGATACTATGTGTTAGGAATATGAAAGTATCGGTCACTTTCATAAATATCGTTAGATAGCTCGTTAGGTAATATTGGAAACTAAATAGGCTAGTTAAGGAAAAGCCCATGGAAAGCCCGTAGACAAAGCCCATGGCCGTCCTATTGGATGTATAAATACCCTTTTCATGCTATGGAAATAGGGTTGGTTGTTTTATTTTTCTCACATAGTTTATACATTATTCTCTTTCACTTTCTCTCACTAGAAGCAACCTCCCACTCTCATTCTCTCTCTATATTTTTTCATACTTATATGTTTGTTTAAGGATTACTTATATTCTACAATTGGTATCAAGAGCCATGAGGTGATAATCTTGTTCTTGTGTGCGTTTTTGTTTAGCTTTTCTTCTCGTCACTTTTGGATTTTTTTTCTTTGGTTTCGTTGCTTTGTGAAACACTAAAAGACCTTATACTTTGGTATTAAGGATCTAGTGTCTTAGTTATACAAGGTGTACAAGCAAGGATCTAAGAAAACATCATCTTTTTCAAAAAAAAATTGTTCGAAGGTTTTAAAGTACAAATCTTGATTTCAAAACTTTTTGTCTTAAAAACCATAAAGTTTGCATTTTTAAGGTTCTTTTAGGCTTAGAACTACTAGTTGTACAAGAAAAACTAAGAAAAAACGTCAAAAAGTGTGTCTTCTAAGGTTTTGAAGTTTGGTATAGGCGATTTATACGTACTGGAGATACTAGGCGATTTATACGTGTGTTGCTTGGGCGATTTATACGTAGTATTAACCTTGAGCGATTTATACGTTTTTGGCTTGGGCGATTTATACATCCTCTAAGCTTGGGCGATTTATACGTGATAATTACCTTGGGCGATTTATACGTGCAGTTAACCTTGGTCAATTTATACGTGTTATTAACCTTGGGCGATTTATACGTATTTCTTCAGGCGATTTAAACAAGTAATTTATACCATTTCATTAGGCGATTTATACCATTTCTCTTGGGTGATTTATACATTACACTTGGGTGATTTATACACTTACCTTGGAAGATTTATACCATTTTGCCTAGGAGATTTATACATTGCTTCTAAAAGATTTATACGGTTTTTTCTGTGGTGTATAAAATCCCACTTGAAATATTTATTTATTTTCTGGTTTCATCAAGAATTGTAAAATTCCGTGTAATCTCAAGACCAAAGGACATCACTTTAACACAATTACTTCTTATCACTGTTCGATCAACAAGTAATCTTGTAACAAACCTAAGTAACAATGACTGCTATTGATGAATTCATGATACTTTCTGGTGCGGAAAATCATCCACCAATGTTGGACAAAGACTTGTATGATTTTAGGAAAAGCAGAATGGAACTATACATGCAAAACAGAGAGCATAGAATAATGATACTTGAATCAGTCAAACATGGTCCACTCATTTGGCCTACGATTGAAGAAAATTATGTGACCAGGATAAAGAAATACGAGGAATTGTCTGCAACTAAGAAAATTCAAGCTGACTGTGATCTCAAGGAAACTAATATCATTCTTCAAGGACTACCATCTGATGTCTATTCACTCGTTAATCATCACAAAGTTTCCAAGGATCTATGGGAAAGAATTCAACTACTAATGCAAAGTACATCATTGATAAAACATGAAAAGGAGTGTAAACTATATGATGCATTTGATAAGTTTGCTCACATCAAGGGGGAATCACTTCATCGGTATTACTTGAGATTTACTCACCTGATCAATGACATGAACATTTACAAAAGGAAATTAAAGCAATTTCAGGTCAATACCAAGTTCTTAAACAGTCTTCCACCTAAATAGAGTAAGTTTATGACTGATGTCAAACTTGTAAAAGATTTGCACACTATCAACTTCGATCAGCTTAATGCATATCTTGAACAACATGAACTCTATGCAAATGAAGTTCGTATTATGCGTTAACGCGGTCAAGATCCACTTACACTCGTTGCGAATCATCAGATGACACCGTCTCACTTTAACTTTTATCAATTTCATACAACAATCCTCAGTTCCAATAACAGTTTTCACCATCTCATTCTCCTCAATATGGATCAATTCATCCCACACAACATTACTCAACTACTTATCCATCCACACCTCGTGCAATTACTTATTCGTTAGCATCGTATCCTAATACTTACTCATCCATAGTACATCAAGATGCTTGTCCACAACCACAATCCATTCCTCAAATTGAATATATTGTCTTCATAGTTAATCAGCAAACACATCTTGCTGAATTTCCTTAGATACACTCTGGTCTAGTAGTTCCTGTGTTTAAGCAAGGAGATGACCTTATTGATGCCATTAACAAAATGATGTCATTTCTGTCTACTATCGTCACATCTCGTTTCCCATCTACCAACAATCAGCTATGAAATTCTTCCAACCCAAGACAACAAGCAACTGTTCATGGTGGAAGGGTGACTGTTCAACCGGTTCAAGGGAGACAAAGTTCATTTGCTGTTGGTATTTCTGAAACAAGGGCTAACATCTCAGGAACAGGAGGGAATAATTCAGGTCAACAAAGGGTTGTGAAGTGTTTTAACTGTCAAGGGGAAGGTCACATGGCAAGACAGTGCCCAAAGCCAAAGAGAAAAAGGGATGCTACATGGTTTAGGGATAAAGTTCGTCTGGTTGAAGCAAAGGATCTGGTAAAGTTCTAAATAAAGAGGAATTGGAATTTTTAGCAGACCCTGGAGTTGTAGAAGGTCCAGTTACACAGAGGGACATTACATACAATGCAGCTTATCAAGCAGATGATTTGGATGCATATGATTTTGACGACTTCTCTACAGCTAAAGCAGTTCTTATGGCCAATTTGTCTAGTTACGGATCAGATGTTCTCTTTGAGGTACCTCACTTTGAAAACACTCATAATGATATGCTAAATCAAAGTGTGCAAGAGATTCCGTATTCTGAACAAACTCATCTTGTGAATTATCTAGAGAATGAGATAATTGGTGATAGCAAAATCATTCCTTACTCTCAGTATCAGCTTGAAACATAAAATACAGTTGTTCAGGATACAAATTCTTCTGCACAACAAGATGCCATGATATTTTATGTGTTTGAACAACTGTCAAATCAAGTAACCAATTATAACAAGGTCAATAAGGACAACCTAATTGCCAATGAATCCTTATTTGCTGAGCTTGAAAGATACAAAGAACCGGTAAAATTGCTATAAGTAAGACAAAATGATGATTTAAGTACTAGAGACAAGCTTATAATGGATGACATAATTCGAGAGAAAAATGCACAGTTTGCGGATTTTAAAAAGGAAATTAACTATCTTAAACAATCTCTTTCTGAACAATTAAAGGAAAAGGAATTGTTAACAGACACATTTAATGTTCTCAAAAACATCCAAAGAAAAGGAAACTAAGAATATTGATAAAGAAATTGTTTTAGAAAAGAAAGTTAAAGAACTGGACAATATTGTTTATAAAATAGGTCAATCCGCGCAAACTGTGCATATGCTCACGAAACCACAAGTTTTCTATGGTAACAACCTTAAACAAGCTCTTGGTTTTCAAAATCCTTTCTATCTTAAAAAAGCTCAGCATATTAGGCCAATGCTTTATGATGGTAGTGTTATTGTTAAGGAAACTAATGTGATTTTAATTGCTGATTCAGAAGAGACTTTGATGCTTGAGGAAGTGAGTCGATCCAAAATGCTTTTAAAACAAAGTGATCAAATAGTTTTAGAAAAGAAAGTTAACATTAAACCCATTAATTATGCTGAGTTAAATCGATTATCTAAAGATTTTGGTAAATGTTTTGTTCCACAACAAGAACTGTCTGATGAACAAGCTTTCTGGTTACAAACTTCACACCCTAATACGAACCAATCTGCTTCATCACCTGTCAAAATTGAGGCTCCTCGGGAACTTCCTAAGGTAAGCCTAGTTAATACAAGCCTTAAAAAGCTTAAATACCATCTTGGCCAATTTGACACTGTGGTAAAAAGCGAACTACACCCGATGCTTTAACAGAAGGGGAATGGGGGTTTGAACACACTAAAGCTGTTTTTCTAAAAGAAATAATTCTATTTTTAAAGACCTTAAAAAACATATTTAATGTTATTGATAAAGATCTTTTAAATGCGGTAACAGAATTGCAAACAGTTTTTAACCAGATGGAGGTTGTTGTTCAACAGTATTTTGTAGACAAACAGTGCTTTGAAATTCAAAAGAAACAATTTTTTGATTGAAAACGATCAACTCTTAGATCAAATCATTTCTCAAGATATTGTTAATATTATTGTGAATTATTATGTGAATATGAATACTTCTGTGAATGTGAATTCTTATGTTGCTATGAATGATTCTGTGAATTATGTTGAAAAGTGCAACAAGTGTCTAGAACTTGAAGCTGAGCTTATCAAACAACACAACATGGTTGAAAAGGATGAGTATAATAGACTTTCAAAAAGTTTTTCTAAACTTGAACAACACTGCATTTCTCTTGAACTTGCAATGCAACTCAATAAAGAAATTTTTCAAAATAATAGCACATCTATAAACCAAATTGAACCTACATTTGATCACGTGTTTGAATTGAACATTTTGAAGGCTGAGCTTCAAGCAAAAGACACAACAATCGAGAATTTGAAGGCAAACATTAAACGTTTGAATAAACATTCCACCACAAACAGTGTGAAAAAGGACATAGATGAAATTGAGACCATAAACATTGAATTGGAGCATAGTGTGGCAAAATTACTTTCTGAAAATAAGCGTTTACATATAGAACTTGAGCATTTTAAAAAGATTTACAAAGATCAATTTGATTCGATTAAAAAGACACGTGTTCTCTCTAAAGAACACGGTGACTCTTTGATTGCTCAATTGAACTCTAAATCGATGGAAAATGCGGATTTAAAACATCTACTTCAAGACAAGGTTTTTGTGATTACATCATTGAAAAACGATTTACGAAAATTGAAAGGGAAAGAAACTATTGAAAAAGCTGCACATATACCAATTGCCACCACTGTTGCTCCAGTCATGTTTAAGCTAGACTTAGATCCTTTAGCTCCTAGATTATTGCAAAATAGGGAAGCTCACATATACTATCTTAAGCATACTCAGGAACAAGCTGACATACTTCGCGAGGATTAGGATCGAACTAAATAAATCTAAAACAACCTTTAGATAATGCGTTAGAACACGTGACTGGTAGCAAGCTATAACGAATTAAGGTTTGGTTTTCTGGTTTATGTTCGTGATTAATGGGGAAGGGTGGGGGGACGGGGTAAGAGGGGTGGGGGGGTGAAATTGGTGAGAGGGTAAGAAGCGGAGAGTTGTGAGGGGTTGGGGTGATTAATGTATATTATCATCTCTTGCCTAATGCGATTACTTAGTGAGAAAAAGGTTGATATACACCCCCCCCCCCCCCCACCTTTTGAACAAGGTCAAGAAAGTTAGGTTTTCTGAACCTCTCACATCCTCAATCAACACCAAACAGGTAGAGTCATCTAAAACATCTGATTCTAATACACCCGTGTTGTCTTCTACAAGATTAAAGTGTTATAGTAGTACTCGCAGATCATAACTTACAGGCAATAAAAGGAATGATAGGATCTCTCAAAAACCAAGTAGCAACAGGAAGAATAAAGTAGAAGCCCAACCTAGGAAAGTGAATAAAAAGAATCGTATTAAAGAACCTATTTGTGATGACAATGTTAAGCATACTATGTTAAATGCGAATTCTCAGTTAATTTGTGTTAAATGTAAGCAATGTATGTTTGATGTAAATCATGATGTGTGTTTCCTTGATTTTGTGAATGATGTGAATATGCATGCTAAATCTAAATCTAAGTCAAAGAAAAACCAAGTTCATAACATTTGAAAATCTACAAGAAAAGTGTTTATTAAAATTAGATATAACTGGAGACCTACAGGAAGGACTTTCACTTTAGTTGGAAATGTATGCCCTTTAATGAGGATTGCCTCCACTAATGAAGTGCCTTTTAGGGAACCCATTCATCCAGAAGTAGTTGCACAAGAACCTGTAGTAACTAAGGTTTTTACCAGGAGACCTAAGGTACCTAAGATTAATGGTTTCAATATCAAACCTAAGATTGCAAAATCTATGATTTCTAACAAAACGAAACCCGGTACATCTCGGGGATCCAATACTTTAGTTGCTCCACATTCTTCTTCTCTTGTCAATGACAGGTTGTCCAGATTGTTCTCTGGTATCTAGACTCTGGAGCACATGACTAGAGATTGCTCTCAGCTCACCAATTTCGTTCATGAGTTTCTCGAAACTGTCAAGTTCGATAACGACCAGATTGCAAAGATTATAGGGTACGGTGATTATCAGATAGGGAATATCACAATTTCAAGGGTCTATTATGTGGAAGGATTATGACACAATCTATTCTACGTTGGTCAATAATGTGACTCATATCTTGAAGCAGCTTTCAGAAAACACACATGTTTTGTTCGTAATCTGGAAGGTGATGATTTACTCTCAGGATATCGGGAAGCCAACCTTTATACATTGTCAATTAGGGATATGATGGCGTCTTCTCTAATTTGTCTCTTGTCCAAAGCCTCAAAGACCAAATCTTGGTTATGGCACCGAAGATTGTCACATTTGAACTTTGGTGCTATTAATCATTTGGCTAAAAATGGTCTTGTACGAGGTCTTCCCAAATTAAAATTTGAAAAAAAAAGATCATTGTGTTCGGCATAGTGTGAAAGGTTAAAGCAAGATACATCTCATATAAACCTAATCTGAAGACACCAATATAGCGTTAAACTGTATCTTCTGCAATGGATATTGTTGGGCCTATGCGTGTTACAAGTATTCTTTCCTTTATGTTTTGGTGCCTCTTCTATCTAAAACAATGTAGTGAGGATTTGGGCAAACTTCAGTAAAGCTGATCATAAGAATTTCATTGGAATGCACCCAAGAAGAAGCTTACTGTATTACAACCAACGTACCCAAATAATCATTGAAACTATCCATGTCTGATTTTTTGATGAGATGACGATAATGGCTCTGAATAACTCCGTTCAGGACCCGGGCTTTAATTTATGACTCCTGCAACATCCAGTTTAGGACTCGTTACAAACCATATTTCTCAACAACCTTGCAATCCACCAAAAAGAGATGATTAGGATCGTTTGTTCCACCATATGTTCGATGAATACTTTAATCCCCTAACTATTACTGTCTCTCTAGTTCTAGTTGCCGCTGCACCAAGAGCTGTTGATTTATCCAAATTACATTGTGTCTAGTCAATTGATCAAGATACTTTTCACCCCACCTTTTTTGTTTTTTTTTTTTTTTGTTTATCAACAAGTATTCCACTCAAACACAGAACAATAACTTTCTTAATTATTTTTTAAGGTTTTGAAGAATACCAAAAAAAACGAACATTTTCATGATGATACCTATTTCACGAATTCTTTCATGAAGACTAGACTTCTCAATGGATCGTCATTCTTTATGGAGACTAGTTCCACACTATTATTTTATAACTTGTTAGATGGACTAAGGATCATCCTATAGCAAATGTAATCGGATATCCTTCTTGTTCTGTCACCATGAGAAAGCAACTCGAAACTGATGCCATGTGGTGTTATTTTGATGCCTTCCTAACTTCTGTAGAACCAAACTTCAAACAAGCAATGACCAAACCATCTTGGATCGATGCAATGCAAGAAGAAATTCATGAATTTGAAAGGTTACAAGTTTAGGAATTTGTGTCGTGTCCAGATAAAATCATGTTGATCAAACTAAAATAGATAAGGTCAAGACGGACGAATTTGGTGGGGTACTAAATAATAAGGCTAGATTAGTTGCTCAAGGATCCAGGCAAGAGGAGGGAATTAATTTCGAAGAATTATTTGGACCCCCCTCACCGGTTGTAAGAATAGAGGCCATCCGTATCTTCGTAGCAAATGCAGACAACAAGAATATGATAATTTTTCAAATGGATGTCAAAACGGCTTTCTTAAATGGCGAGCTCAAATAAAAGGTCTACGTTTCTCAACTAGAAGGATTCTGATCGGACCAAACCCATCGGCATGTGTATAGCTTCAAAAGGGTCTTGTCGGTCTAAAACAAGCACACGTACATAGGTACAATCATGATGTAGTTTCCTCATTTCACAACATTTCTCCAAAGGTGCAGTTGATCCAACACTCTTTACACGGGAAGCAAGAAACGACTTAGGTATAAATTTATGTTGACGATATAATATTTGCATCTACTAATACTGCTTTGTGTAATGAGTTTGCTAATATGGTGACCACTAAGTTCAAGATGTCGATGATGGGGCAGATGTCATTCCTTTTAGGATTACAAATTTCTCAAAGTCCTAGAGGCATCTTCCTAAACCAATCAAAATATGCTTCTAAAATTATTAAAAAATACGGTTTGCTAACTAGCGATTCTGTAGACACACCTATGGTGGAAAAGAATAAATTGGATGAAGATCTACACGGGACACCAGTTGATGCTACACTTTACAGTGACATGATTGGATCCCTCATGTATCTAACATCTAGTAGATTCGACCTTATTTATGCAGTCTGCTTATGTGCCCTGTATCAAGCAAAGAATACCGAAAAGCACTTAAATAGGTAAGGGATCTTTCGAATACCTAAAGGAACCTATTAACATGGGTCTCGTTGGTACTTGATGGATTAACGGTTTGTCTCTTACAACTACTCAGACGCCAGATCAGACGCGGGGTGTCAGGACACTAGATGCAGTACATCTGGAAGCGCTCAATTCTTAGGTGATAAACTTGTTAGCTGGTCTTCCAAGAAGCAAAAGAGCATTGCGATCTCGAGTACATAGGCTGAATATATAACCTTATCTATGTGTTGTGCTCAAATCCTATGGATGCGTTCACAACTAACAGATTTTGGCTTTCAATTCAATAAGATTCCTTTGTACTGCGACAACAAAAGTGCAATTGCTCTATGCTACAATAACGTTGAACACTCAAGAGCAAAGACATCGATTGTACGCTCATTTTTTAAAGGAGCAGGTGGGAGATAAAATTGTTAGAACTTTACTTTTATTCGGACGGGAATTTCAACTGGCTGACATCTTTACCAATCTAGTGATGGCAAAACTTAAGCACCACAAAACCGTTGGGGAACGTAACCCAAAACCCGGTTGGTCGGGTTCGGGGGGCGGGTTGGGGGTTCGGATGCCAGGAGTACGGGTATTTGATGAAAAGATTGTAGCCGGGTACGAGGGTCGGGATGTCGGGTGTTTTGATAAAACCCGCCCCGGAATACCGTACCCGTACCGTACCGTACACGTATCCGTTTACAGATTGTACCCGCTTTATTGTTATTACAATAATTAAAAGTATATTTATTATTACATATAATTTATTCCATTATTATTATTTAAAACATTTGAATGTTACTATAAAATTATTTCAGAAAGCGCTAAATCGTCTAATACGTATTTGTTTTCCTCTGAATTTTAAAAAAAATTGAATATATAAGGGTGTTTTTCCTTTATTTTTCGATGAATTTTAGTGTGACTTAATCTTGATTACCGTCATTTTTCTAATTAAAGTATTCAAATGAGAATTACCCCGATACCCGCGGGGGGGAACACGATAAAACCGTCTTATGGTAATATAACAGGGTACCCACCGGTGGTTAATGGGGCGGGTTTACGGATGTGGATAGTATAAAAGAGTAGAGGGGGTGGGTACACTGAAAACCCGCCCCGCGAACCCGGGACCGTTGCCAATCCCTACAACCAGACCCTTGCTAAGAGAAAGATTCCATTTCTTGATTGAAAAGCTCGGTATAAGAAGCATGTCTCCGGAAACGCAAAAATGTCTGACACATGAAGAGAACGAGTAAGGGTGGTTACTCACGGTATATCCTATGTATTATATGTATATAAGAAAGAGTTAAGTACATTTTTTGTCCTTGTGGTTTGTAGCAGATTTTACTTTTGGTCCAAAAATCAAAAAGTTTTGCTTTTGGTCCGAATTTTCATGTTTTGCTTTCACTTTTTGGTTATGAATTTCAAAGTATCGTTTCATAGTTTCGTTTTCACTTTGGTCGAAATTTCTAAGGTTTCATTTCACTTTTGGTCTAAATTTCAAGTTTTATTTCACTTTTGGTCTAAATTTCACAGTTGAAAATGGATCGAATGGACCAAAAGTGAAACGAAACTTGAAATTAGGACCAAAAGTGAAACTTTTTTGAATTTTGGACCAAAATTGAAATCTGCTACAGCCACAAGGACCAAAAATGTACTTAACTCTATAAGAAATCAGAAAAACCTAAAAAGATTTTTCATTTTATATAATTTTTTCAAAAAGAAAAAAAATAAAAAAATCATAATAATAATATGTATCTCTGGCATGTCTTCTGAAAATCGATAACATTTACGGCCTTAGAAATGTCATTTAATAATGATACGAGGCTGTAATAAAAGTTGAGCAGAAGTTTAAATGCTTTTAAACATGCAAAGTGGCTTGCTATTATTTTCGATAGCAACATGATAATATCTTAAGACAAGTATTTCAAAAAGAAAATCTTGATCCTCACAACGGGAAATTATTTTTCTCGGGATATGAATTACTTCATATTTTTTCAGAAAGCTTGTGCTTTCCAATATTCAATATTGTGTACGTGTCCGTGTATTATTGTGTCAAAATAAAGAGAAATCTTATGTTTATTGGTAACAAGTTGTTTTCACATTGAATCAGTGTTTTCAGTAATCACAAAAAGATTTTCAACGACAATTCGACAACTCTTTAAATAGAAAATGGGTCAGTAGTTGAGGGGGAGCAATTTGTGTCATCGAATAATCTTTAAACCTTGTTCTTTCAAAATAAGTCACGAAATAAAGGATATATGTTTTTGGATAATGACGGATAACATTTTTAAGGGAGTTTACTGCTATAATAACTACAAGGGCTTTATATGTCATGTGTTTTAAATTTGGGACTTATTCGTAAATTTATGTCCTTGGTTGATTACTCTCGGAATAGGATTTAAGCTTATCATTTTCTTTGAACACGACGTTCTAGTTTGTGCGTACTAGTTTGCTGTTCCAGGTATCGAAATCCAGCAAGGGGGATAGGAATGGAAATATACAAGAAAGTTAATGAGTACACGTGATTAGAATTCATACCCTTTTCTCATTTATAGGTCAATTCCGGTGACTAATGTCATATCCGCAGAGAAAAATCGTGTTTAACATGTTACTTTCCGGGTTATGCACTATTTCAAATTCTACATAGTGGATGAGATATCTTTGTGATTTAAGTATGCATCATTTAAGATATTAGGGAGGATGTGTTGTCAGAAGTTTATTTTACGTGAGGCTATTAGGTTATTGATTTAGTTAATGCTTCCTTTAACGGTCAATCACTAAGCTTATTTTTAAAAAAGGAGTAGAAATATTTAATAAAAGATGTTCACTTAGGTATGATGATTCCTTTAGATAGTCAGTATCATGCAGGAATAAATGTCTATATCCGAGACTTAGTTGACTTAGGTGTTATCATTTCGGCTATTTAGAGGGTATAATTGTGACATCCGAGACTTAGTTGACTTTGGTGTTTCAATTTATATCATCACTATTGTGTAAGAAGAAACACGAACATCGAAGATTTATTTTAACTTAGGTGTTACTGGTTCGGAATTAATTGTGTACTTCGGAAAGATTTGGCTATTTACTTCAAGACTTCTTAATTTCGGCGTGCAAAGAGACCTTTGAATTTACTAAAAGAAAGGATGTGGTTTCGGGGAGCTAGACAACTTCACAAAAGGAGATTACCAACACGGGGATACAGATTGCTGACATGGACATTGTCATTTTCGGTTTGAACATTTTCAGGTCCTTTCTCATACATATTCTTGTGAATATATAAATGTGTAGTGTAGGACAAAAATAGGCATATATAGTGTTTGAAGTCGAATTTTCAGAATTTTCTTAGTTAGTAAATTTAAAAAAATTTTCAAATTAACGCCTCAAACATTCATATTATACCACTCCTATTTGTGGGAGGAGCTTTATAATGTTCCAATAATAGGCTTGATATATAATTAGAACATTTTTCTCCCTGGAAGCATTATATTTGAATCAATTGATATCCAAAATATCAAACGGTTTGACATTTTTGATAAGGGGAGAAAATGTGATATATATAACTTGTATAATGTGATCTTTAAGACTCAAGTGTGAACTCTTGTCCTCGTATGTGCTAAACATTTTCGGTTATCGATGCACATATGCAGGGGGAGCATTTCTAAATAGTAAAACCATCGAGGTACTAATTGTTTTTATTTATATCAAAGTACCTTGATCGATGTTTTCTAATGGTTTTTTAGGCTTCTTTGTGAACAATAATTAAAAGAACGCCGACAATGTATTTAATTACTTTGGAGTTTATAAGGGTGGTTAGGGTATAGTGTGTTCCCATGGATCCAGCCAGAACGGAGGGAATTCTACAAGGGGTCATTCCATTAGTTAGAATAGAAGTCCTTAGGTATGATAAAAAGGAGAAAAGTAAGAAAAGGGTTAATGTGATAAGAATGAAGCTCTTTTTTAGTACTGGAAACAAACTAATATGGTTACTGGTATGAAGTTTTCGGTTAGCACTGAAGTGGTTGAAATAATGAAAAGAAAAGGTAAGATAAGGTGAAAAGAATTAAGCTCTCCTTACACTTAGCAGATAAATTGGGTCATACATAAACTGTCAGAAATAGAAACACTAAGCTGTTGTCTGGTATTGAAGACACTCGTCATGGACCAGTGACATAATGCACAACCCTCCCTAGCCACTCAAGGTCTCTTAAAATACTATTGTTTTCATTTCTCACGGAGATTACACGCATTTCTATCGACTTTCTCATCGACGTTGAGTTGTATTAAAGTGGTTGGTAAGTATGTTCTCAGCCTTTAGTTACTAAACCAAAGTCACTATTGAGTCTAGAGACAAAAAATACCATCCAATTAATCTCGGCTTATGTACACTATTTAATTATATTTGTTGTTCACACACTGTGAAAACAAGTAATAACCTAATTGAGTCCTACGCATTATCCTTGTGATATTGCCAGAACATCAGAGTGATACTAAAGTATTCACAATGACGATGGAAATCCTTCCAGAGCCAACATCAAACAAGCTCTGCGGTAGGTGACTTGTGAGATCCTATATGGATCAAACTTGTGACACTGGATATTAATTTGGCCCAACTTATGAATTGACGGATGAATTTTGAAAAGATAAAACTGTTGGTGTGTTATAAAAATCATTTGCATCTTAACACATCGACTGATTTTCCTAAATCAATTTTCAAATCTTATGTCCATGGGAAGCCTCACAATGGTATTTGGACATAGGAAAGCTGAACACGAATTGACGGCTTAATCGGGAAGATAATAACTTACCGGTTCACTCTTACTGTGTTGTCCGCTTTGGCGCACTCCCAGGTAATAAGAACGGCTAGTACAGCAGCGAAACCCTGTCAAGGAGATTCTTTGAAATTCTACCTGATCACAGGCAGTATTTATACTGATTAACGGGGAACCGTGGTGTGACAACTGTGCTTTGAGCATGTTAGTCAAACCGTTGGTATTGACTTGAGTTTCACTATGTGTTATAATAATTATGTGTTTATGTGATCTTATATGAGTTGGTTACAAATCCATTGAGCGTGATCGTCTCATGGTGATTGAAATTATGGTTGCTATGGATATTTCATTATGTTCACATTTTAGTGACAATGAAATGATGGTAAAATTTTATGTGTGTACGTATTTATATGTATGTATACGTATTTAGATAATAGGAATTCGCGAGGATAGAAAAATTTAGTTTAGAAATTTTAGTTAGTAGATTTTAGTATTATTAAGTTAGAAAAATAAAGTATCAAGTGAATTTATTTTTAGGTATTTAAAACTAGTTTTATTTAGAAGGATGTCTAAATAAATAAAGGTTAAATAATAAATGTAAAGGGTTTTTGTGTAAATAATAAATAAACAAAAATAAAATAAAAATATAAGGGGATGTTGGTTCGACCGGATATGGGAGAAAAAGGAGGAAGGAAAAACAAATTTTAGTCCAACTATGATTCTAATTTGGTAATTATCTAAATCTTTTTCTCTTCACTATAAATACAAACCTTTCACCTCTATTTTTTTTCAAATCAGTCAAACTCGAGTAGAGAGAAAAGAAAAAAAAAGATTTTTTTTATTCAAGATCCAAGTGGTGGTTTGTGTTAATTAATCGAGGTTATAGTATGTTCATAACTTTAATTGTGTTAATTTTCTTTATAATTCTAGTAACAATTAAAAGTGTATGGATAAATTAGGGGTTTCTTAAAATTATAAATTATTGATGTGAAACTTTTATTAGAAGTGTTTAGGGTTTAATTAGAATCATATTGATGTATTCGGTTAGAGTTAGAACGCGATAAAATTGAATTTAGGGTTGAGCAGAATTTGAGTCATCTTGTTCGATTGTTATCTAATGGTTGGTAACGATATTTTTGATGAATCTTATGTCTATTGATAAGTTCAGCGAGTCTAGTTTCCAGAAAATCCAGCCTCGAAAGTTTTTTAATGTTGGAAGTCAATCGAATGTTGGTTACACTAAAAAGTTGTCAGATAAGTAAATACGGGTCAGATTTGTTCTGTTTGTGAGTGGTTTAAAACTCATATTAAAAAGTGGAATTAAGCTTAGCCCTTCTACAGTAGTTAAGTTTCATATGTCTATGGATAATCCTGTAAAAATTAGCCTCTGAAAGCATGTCTAAGTATGGTAGTTAGAGTGATATATTTTGGTGTGCAATCAGATCCGAATTAGGACAATTTTTTGAAGTTTGTATTTTTATTTGAGGTAGTTACAACATCTAAGTAATACTGGGAATCACAGAGTAGATATTATACTCATAAATGTATGAACAAGGGTGATTTTGTTGGGTTATAATTTATGGAGGTCATTTAAAGTAGGGTCGTGGGTACGTAAAGAGACTAAAATGCTTACAATTGCTAGTTAACTTGTAAGTAGCTAGTGTAAGTGTTTAGTTAGATGGTTAAGGTTTGGACATGGTGTCAGGGTGAACCCATGATGGTTAACTAAACCATTATACACTCCATCATATGTTGTGTTACATGGACCATAGTACTGTTAGCTGGTCGCGTGTAAGTGTTTATTTTTTTGTTATAGTTGTGTTGTAGAGATATTGAAGCTGCGTTTGAGTATATCAGGTGGAGTTTCACAGGTCTCATTTTACTATGTTTTCTTGGGATGGAAGTGATGCAAAATATGTTTCAAAAATGTTTTGATTATGTGATTATATGGTTCAAGTTACACATGGACATTTAAAGTAGATATTATTTGTTATGTGTTGCATCGTGTATGATGTTTTGATTGGTCTTCTCGCCGACTTTGTGGGTAGAGGTTTCGCCCTACTTGGTATGGATTTAGGTATGAAACCTATCTTGTGTGCGGTACCTAGTACCAAGTGTCTGGGATTGAGATTTCTTCCTCTCCATGACTATGTTTGTATGCATTGGGATCGGGGACACGTTCCGTCCAATTGAGATTCTTTAGTTCAGTACGAATGCTAGCATGTATAATTAGCAGCTTATTTTCTGCCATGTTTTGTATTTTTTATTTATCACTCGGTAATTATTTGAAATCTTGATTTGGTGTCGTAAAACCATATGATCTTTCTCACCAAGTGTTTGTGTTGACGTTTTTAAGCATCATTTTCAGGTGAGCGTTATGAAGGTGTTGAAGTAAATAAAAGTGGCTAGAGAGACCATTAGGCTGCATTGGAAGTTCCCAGTTGATTTCGTTTCGTATTTTGTTGCATGAATTCTTGAATGATTTTATTAGGTTTGTGAGACATTGTCTTTGTATTTATGAGACCCCTTTTTCATTAATACAAGGTACCATTCTTTTGTTTTCGATATTATTGTCATGACACATCGTGTCTCTTATTTTAGTTACGCATGTAGTGATTCTCTATTGTTGACACCATTGTGTTGTGATGATATCCATGATGTTACGCCTCGTGTTTTCGCCTTGGCGGGGTGTGACAGATTAGTATCAAAGCCTTTGGTTATAAAGAAGTAGGTGGTTGAGCCTCTAGGACTATAAACACTTAGGAGGTCCTGCATATAGATGCATTTCTAGGGACTAAGTGTTTAGTATTATTAATCTCTGATACTTTTCCCCTAATTATAATAAGCTTTTTTTATCTTTCTTTTGTCTAACTTTTATTTAGCGATTTTTGTTCTACTATTATTTAGTATAGTTTTATAATCATTTCATTACTATTTATAGCTATGTTCTCCTTATCGTAAGAAGTTTTGTTGGGGAACCATTTTACCTAATTGGACTTAGAGCGCTATAGAGATACAAAGAGGAGCAATTGAGAAGTAGGCCTACTTATGGAACTAAAAGAAGATAGGGTAGTTGATCGTCTTGTGAATTAGGACAGTTTTGAAGTTTGATTTTATTTGAGGTAGTTACACATGTAAGTAATACTTGGGAATCACAAGGTAGTTAATATACTCATAAAGGAACATGGGTGATTTTTCGTATAATTTATGAAGGTCATTAAGTAAGAGTTTTGGGTACGCAAAGAGACACTAAAATTCTACAATTCTGAGTTAATTGTAAGTAGCTAGTGTAAAGTGTTAGTAAGATGGTTAAGGTTGGGCATGGTGTCGGGGTGACCCATGATGGTTAACTAAACCCTTATACATCCATCATATGTGTGTTACATGGACTAGAGCTTTTAGCTTGGTCGCGTGTAACCGTGTTTATTTATTTGTATAGTTGCGTGTAGAGATTTGGAAGCTGCGTTTGAGTATCCAGGTGAGTTTCATAGTCCCATTTTACTATCTTTTCTTGGGATGGAAGTGATGCAAAATATGTTTCAAAGTGTTTTGATTATGTGATTATATGGTTCAAGTTACACATGGACGTTTAAGTAGCTATTATATGTTATGTGCTGCATGTTGTATGATGTTGCATTGGTCTTCGCCTACTTTGTGGGTAAGAGGTTTCGCCTACTTGGTGTGGGTATGAACCTGTTTGTGTGTGGATACGGTACCAAGAGTCTAGGATTTGGGGATTTCATTCCTCTCAATGACTATTTTTATTGCATTGGATCGGGGGACACGTTCCGTCCCAATTGAGATTCTTAGTTGCATGAATGCTAGCATGTATAATAGCCAGCTTATTTGTCCTGCCATGTTTTGTTTTTTTATAATCACAGTAATTTATTTAAATCTTGTATTGGTGTCGTAAAACCTATGACTCTCAGCAACCGTTGTGTTAACGTTTTAAGCATCATTTTCAGGTGAGCGTTATGAAGGTGTTAAAGTAAATAAAAGTGGCTAGAGAGACCATTAGGCTGCATTGGAAGTTCCCAGTTGATTTCGTTTCGTATTTTGTTGCATGAATTATTGAATGATTTTATTAGGTTTGTGAGACATTGTCTTTGTATTGATGAGACTCCTTTTTCATTAATACAAGGTGCCGTCCTTTTGTTTTTGGTATTGTCATGACACATCGTGTCTCTTATATTAGTTATGCATGTAGTGATTCTCTATTGTTGACACCATTGTGTTGTAATGATATCCATGATGTTAGGCCTGGTGTTTCCGCCTTGGCGGGGTGTGACACGTGGTTATTACAACCGTATTCGACGAAGTGACAAAGCCACTTTCGTCCATACATGTTGATTATCACTAACCCTTTCATGCAGGTAATCCTGATGGTCGCAACTATTGAATCAAGACAAATCAAGATTCAAAGCCACATGCTCATACTTGACCGACAAAATTAAAGACATCATGAAAGATCAAGTACATGTTTCAAGACTTCCGCTACTCTGATATCGTACATCTTTCTTGAAGTGACTATGTATTAAAGTCAAAGAATTTCAAAGAAGTTTTCGTCACTCTGATACCGAACGTCTTTCTCGAAGTGATGAAGTGTTATAGTTAAAGAGTTTCAAGAAAGATGTCATATTCAAGCTTTCAAGACAAAGTAACAACAAAAGTATGAGCAAGTCTGTCTGAAGGTCACAAGTACACAAGGTGGCAAAAGATCACAAGATGATGATAAAAGATTATATTTAGCTGATGATCTCAAGATCACATACAAGTTAAGACAAAGGAATAAGCTCTAGCCTAAAGTCAAAGATCACTACATCATGTTCACAAGATGAAGTCAAAGAAATCAAGTCTGCGAGCAAAAGACTGAAGACCTACATAGTATGATAGGTTTAAGTTTTTGTAAAATAGAGTGACCTCCCTTAGGGGCAGATTGTTAGGAATACGAAAGTATCGGGCACTTCCATAAATATCGTTAGATAGCTCGTTAAGTAATATTTGGAAACTAAATAGGCTAGTTAAGGAAAAGCCCATGGAAAGCCCATGGCCGGCCTATTGGATGTATAAATACCATTTCCATGCTATGGAAAGGGGGTTGGTTGTTTCATTTTTCTCACATAGTTTATACATTATTCTCTTTCACTTTCTCTCACTAGAAGCAACCTCCTACTCTCTTTCTCTCTATAGATTTCTTCATACTTACATGTTTGTTTAAGGATTACTTATATTCTAAACTATGAATCCTGAGCCACAAATCCGTAGCAAAAGAGAAGGGTCAACCCGTCATGGCTGCAAATCCAATTACTTACCCGCCATGATACGAATAACCTCAACTCTACACGCTATGTTAACTACATACATAGGTAAACCGAATTTTCCCCAATTAACTGAATCCAATCGGTATGACACGTAACCTTAATTAATACAATAGTAACCCTAGCCCTACTTAGTAGAACAAGTGAACAAAAACTTAAATCAAAATAAAAAAATTACTAACCCCTAAAGTAACAACAATCGTAACAACCTCAGAAAAACAAAGCCCCCATAGAATGCCATCATATCGGTCAAGAACGAAACCTCAACAACCGTGACAATCCCACAACAAAATTAACCCGTGTAATCAGTATGTTAGAGAGAGCATGAGATGATCGATATAGAGAGAATCGGTGATGTCCTCTGTGTGTTTGATGTGCACGACAAAATCAACCCGTGTAATCATTATGTTAGAGAGAGATGATCGATTAGAGAGAGAGAGAGAATCCGTGATGTCCTCTGTGTGTTTGATGTGTGTTTTTGGATACGACACTTACCCACCACGAAATAAAGAAAAGGAAGCGGTGGACACGTAATAAGGAAAAATGGATCGGATCCGGGTCAGAATATGGGTTTCGGCGAGCACCGGGTTTTCCGGCGGGTTGCCGGGTCCGGCGGGTTTTCCAAGCTGAGCATTAAATGCTTCATTTAATGGCAAGTGCTGCCTTTTATATAAAAGTTATAATATAATATGTTGCTTTTATCATGTAACCAGGCTATTATATTAGGTATCATTTAGACTCGCATTTAAGAGTGTGACTGCCAATTTTAAAAGTAAACCTCACAAACCAAACTAATAAGGGCTCGTTTGGTTTGTAGATAGGTTTTGGATTCGGATTTGGATTTGGATTTAAATTTGGATTTTGATTTAGATTTGGATATGAATCCGTAATACAATTCGTTTGTTTTATGTTTGGGAATAAAAGTTGACTTTGTGTTTTTACTATTATTTTTATATAAAATAATGTATAAGGTCCCACATTTATTTAGAAATCAGTAATTTATAGTACCAAAATAATTTGCAACTGTGTATGTTAAAACTAATATAATATAGTAAGGTCCCATTTTTAAAAAGAAGATACATAAAATGTCAGGAAAGACATATGGTTGAAGTGGTTTCGTGAAACACCCCAACAAAAGGTATCAAATACTGTTTTCAAAGACATACCCATACAGCAAACAAATATTTTTTCTTTGATTGTATTACTCGAATCTTAAAGGGCCCAACCAAACACAACATAATATTACTGTGATTAAATTCCATTTTGATAAAAGTGGCCTACCAAACGCACCCCAAATTTCTTAAAAATAGTAAACCAAAACCACAACCTGGCGGTAACTATTCCTCTTCCCGCTCATCAAAATTTCATCACTTTCAAAACACATACTAGTAAACAAATAAATAAACCCCTAAATGTAAATCCAAGATTAGGGTTTTAGAAAGCAATGGTCGGATCATGTAATAGTTCATTTAGTCAAACACTTTGTTCAATATGTTACGAAGATCTAAAACCAATTGTTGAAGATCTTCAGTCCATTTCTATCTGTGGTCATGTCTTTCATGAACTCTGGTCAGTACTTGTATTAAATTCATCATCTTTTTATTATTATATCACTTGCATTTCTCATTTTGGAATTAATTACTGTGACAACCCGATATTTTCCGTTCATCAAGTTAGCCGTTTCCGTGTAGTAATTTGAATTTTTAAATGTTTCGTTTAGC
>BQNB010040966.1:4480-47062 GCA_026074375.1 Tanacetum coccineum | reverse complement strand
GTCAAAAAGCCCTTTAAGACTTCATTTGTGTCAAGTTGTTTCAATCTTTGTAGTGCCATTCAGCTTAATGTTTTTGCTTATTTTCAGTTCCTAGTGCTTATTAGGTATAGGTTATTATCTGTTTTAGCTTATTTAATTTTCTTAGTGCTTATTAAAGTCCAAAAAGCCAATTAGTTTCTAAATTAGTTAAAGAGTTAAAATAAGCCAATCTGTCTCTTTTTAAGAAGCTTTTTCTAGCTTATTGTTAAGAATTGTCAAAAAGTTCATTTTTTAAAAGTTGTTTATTTTCACTTAATTTCAGTTGTTTTAAAAAGAAAATTAAAAAAAATTAGCAAAAAGGAAAGGTCCAGGACTCGAACCTGCGACCTCTCCTTCACACACACTCACTCTTACCATTGCGCCCTTGGGTCTTTTTCATAAGACTCTTGGGCCATTTAGTTTATAGGTTTAAATGCAGTTTATGCTTATTAGCTTTTTCAGCTTATTTACTGCTTAATATAAGTGCTTATCTGGTTTTTATTTTTACCATTATCTTAGTAATAGTCTAAAGTACTATTAGTAATTTTTCCAGAATTTTATAAATTAGTTTAGCATTTTTAATTAATTTTCTAGATTAAAATTGTTTTTAATTCATAAAAAAAAAGTCTAAAAAATATAATTTCTTTTTCAAAATTTATTTTTATACATTTAGGACTTTTAGATTTGAAATTTACATTTTTAGGGTTAAATTTGATATTTTAGGTATTTTGTCGTGTTTTATTTAGCGTAGAATTTAATTGATTTAAATGTTTAATTCCTGTTATTTTTAGTTTTGCGTGCCTTATTTGTCTTTACTTTTGCGTTATTAGATTTAGAATTCAAAACCAAAACTTTTATGACATTCAAGCTCGATTATCAACATAAACGTAAATTTTTATTCACCTCTCACCGATGAGAACGATACCCGTGTTGATTACTTATTATTCTTTCCTAAGAATAATTTGTATAAGATACGTGCTTACAATTTGTATTATTATATATATATTATCTTGATATTATATATATATATTTATTTATATTATTCTTAGATTAGGGAGTTATATATATTAAGAGGGTTCTTTTTGGTACGAATATACAAACGCCTAAGTCTTAAGGAATGATATGCCGCCTCGAGAGAAGAAATTTAATTCACTAATAAATACAACCAAATTCTAATCAGATTTAATACTGGTTATTTAGAATTTTATATTTGGCTTGGACCGCTCCTTTTATCTTTCTGTTTGTTAGGCTTGCGAGGGTAAAGTTGCCTTGAATTGATTGTTAGTCACCAACAACCGAGCCAGTCTCTCAGGCTGAAAACCCTCTTTTTTCTTGTTAGATTTAGGATTTTAGATCCATTAGGGTTTAGAATAGAATTGAATTAACATAGACTTAGATAACCAAGAATAATTAAATTATAGATTTAACCTCGCTTCAAGTGTTCGACACCCTATCTTACCAGGCAAACTATACAGATCGGGATAGGGGTACACTACACCGTTATTAAAGTGTTATTTTTGGTTTAGTCAGCAAAATATAAATTTAAAACTTAAAACAATAAAATATACACCACACACGTCACATCGACGTTTCTTGGTTAAGAGACGTAATAATAATATTAAAGCAAGCAAAACCACTATCAATTGACTCGTCTTCAAGGGTAGCAAATTATTCATATTGTTGGACAAGTCAATTTTGTTATCCTTGAATTGCGAGTTTCTTTGATGAGTGATTATTAATATTTGCCAAGTTTCTTGTGCGGTTTTACACATAAAAATTATTTCATATTCTTTCTTTGGTAAAGCATTATAAAGCATCATTTTAGCCTCATTATTTTTTGAAGCATTTTTTGTGCTCATTCTTCTGTGCTTATTGTGGCAAGACCTAATATCCTAATGGTGGTGAGTATTTCTAGCGTTGGATATATGACATCTACATATTATATACAAATATCTATATCCTTAGATCTTACACATTAATTTCTAGATGGTTTTTTTATAATACCATAAATCGGTTAGATTTAAAAAAGAGTGTGGACGATGCATATTGCCCTTCTTTGAAGTTTTTTGAAATTCTTGGATCGATCCAAGTTTTTAAATTTATAATATATTTTATAAATTTATGTAACGTTTTAGATTTCTGATCGCAATTTAGAAAACTAGAAGGGTTTTGAATAGTTTTACCATATGAAAATAAATTTATGAAACTTATATGTGAGATCTTGTTGACATACTAATGAAATTAATTATTTTTATATTTTATTTATATGTAATAATATATATATATTATATATTTATATATTATATCTATCTATCTAATATAGGACAAGATAATATATAGTATTGGTAAGGTCCACCGATGTAAGGTATTTATAGTGGTTCGGCTACGAGAATACTTTTCTCACCCTACTCAACTCCTCAGTATCTGTATTCGAGTGTTTCAATGCATTATGTCAACAAGATCCTTCATCGGTGAAGAAACCTTCACAATGTTACTTACACTTTTTTCGGTACTAAACTAAATACGGAGTTCTAGTTCGAGGTAGAACTAACGTCGCTTACACTTTTTTCGGTATTAAGCTAAATACTAAGTTCTAGTTCGAGATAGAACCGATCTAGATCTCAACGATCTTTCATACTACGATGGTATATGATACAAATGCATATGCTACTGAATATACAAAGAATTCAGATCTAGAATGTATGAAGACAAGTGTCAATGATCTTGAGGCTTTGATGTCTTGAATGATATACGTTGCTTGACTCGCAAGACTCGGGTTAGTGCACAATCACTAAGATGAAAGTATATACTTTAAGTGATGATCAAGGACTGATTAAAATGAGAGAATATGTAGAAAAGAATGTATGGGAATGAGTGAAAATGATTTGGCAAGTCATTTCTATTTATATGCCAAGAGGGCCAACAAGGCTCTTGGCGCGGAACCGTGCGGGTCACTTTCAAAGGGATCCGTCTTTCACCTACGAAGTAATATGTGGGTTTAACAAGACAGACTAGATTTGGAAAGATTCTCACTCAATAAATCTTTGAAAAGTCTTTTCATATCTTTTAATGTCAGGCTTTCTAGATATGGAAAGAGAATGTGATGTCACCCATGAGGTAAAAATCACTTGCATATTTTCTTTAACAAACATGTGTGTAAAATAGAATGTATATATGTATACTTAAATAAGTAAGAGGCTTGTTTAAAAATATGCAATGTGCAAGTATATTTGGTTATTTTGCAAAAATGAAATGTGTAAATAATCATCACTTGATTACTTACAAAATGTGTAAGTAACTTTGTTTAGATTACTTACAAAATAAAATGTGCAAGTCAATTATTGCTAAAATTGTAATTATACTTTCTAGTATACTACTATATGAATGCAAAAATAATTTTCCTTGCTCATGACTCAAAGTGTTTAAATAATCATCTATTCATACCTCTAGTGATTGTGACGACGATAAAACTTTACGCTTAAAACTTGTTTATATTAAACTTTATGTGATACGCTTTTATATTTGTCGTCAATAAAACTTAGAAGATCATAAAATAGAAATAACGCTTTTACACGATTATTTGTATTAACACAACATTTTTAAAATAAAAAATAAATTAGAAAATAACTTAAATTTCTTCAAGATCTTAGACCTTTTCATTCAACCTATGATTGAAATTGTTTCTCACTATGGTTCATAAATTTATCAACCTCTTCAAAAAATAATTCGACTTATGCATAAGCTATCATAATGAATGCTTTTAGTTTCACATGCGTGTCAAGTATGTGTGTAAATGGGAGTTAACTGATTTTGGGTTAAATGAGCATTTAGGACTTTTGTGTGTGGGTTTTTTAAGGAAGAAGATGGAAAAAAATGAGGTAATAAAAGAAAATATATAAATATAAATTATTTACACTAAACTTCACATAATAATCCATTATAAAAAAACTAAAACAATTTACCTATTCAATTTAACATGTGTAGCCGGTAGCCGGTCATGACACGTAAGCAAAAGTATGCTATTGAACTACAATTTCAAAGTTTGTTGGGTAACGTATGTGGTATTTTATTGAGTTCATGTCTGATAAGTAAACATTTGAAAATTTTCATTGCTATTAGATTGATTTAACCCAAGAAAAAAAGACACTCAAGTTTAATAAAAATGATAAAATGACTAGGGGTGTGATTTTACGTGGGAAACAATGGTGGATCTTGAACATTATTTTGAGGGGGGGGATTATTTTAAACATACCAAAATAAAAAAAGTGGACAATAACTTTAGACGGAAAAAATAATATTTACACTACTTGTCAAAACATTTGGGGGTACCCCTATTAAGATCCGCCTCTAGTGGGAAAGATGTTAAACGGATGGAGAATGCTTTCGTATTATCGTCGCAGGATTCCTAATTGGAGAGAGAAATCATGAAAATCGGTAGAAAAGTACGGCGTCAAAAAAGTAATCTTAGGCTGGATGGAGTAAGGATGGTAAACTCACCATCCACCTCAGCGCCACGTCAGCTTTCTCTCTCCAACTTTACCACTCACCATTCAACCGTTTTAACACTCACCTTTCATACCAAACTCACCTTACAACATCATTTTTTTATTTAATTTACTTTCATTCATAAATTAAAAACGTTAACGTAAACGTACGAAATTAATAAAAACGTAAACGTAATTAAAGACTTTTATTCATACATTAAAAACATTACATAAAAAGGTACAATACGAAAATAAAAATACATAACAAAGTACGAAACAAACAAAGCTAAAACTAAGCATTTTGAGCCAAGTGTTCGATCAAATCGTGTCGAAGGTTTTGATGCGCTTGTGATGATTTGATCCACCTCATAACTCGTTGCACTTGTTCTTCGTTTCGTAGCGAGTCGTCTGGCTGATGTGCTTCCTCCGGGAACCATCTGGGAGATATCGCATAATTTTTGTATTTTCGAATCATATTATGTAATATGATGCATGTGTACATCATACTAACAATCCTATCTTTTCTTAGCGCTCGTGCGGGATTGACTAGTATTGCCCATTTCTTCTTAAGAACACCAAACGCTCGTTCCACATCTTTCCTTGCCGATTCCTGCTTTTGCTTATACAAAATTCGCTTGTGGTCATCATCAGCTGGTTCTGGAATCGTCTTAACGAGTGGCGCCAATTCAGGATATATCCCGTCAACAAGATAGTATCCAGATGGGTAATTTACGCCGTTAGCCACAAAAGGAATCTCAGGTGCTCGTCCGCTTTTGAGATCGTTAAATATAGGGGATTGATACAAAACGTTGATGTCGTTGTTCGACCCAGCAACACCAAAGAAAGCATGCCATATCCACAAGTCATGCGACGCAACGACTTCAAGCAAAATGAAAGGATTCGAACCATGATCACGTCTAACGTACTGGCCTTTAAAGGCGTACGGACAACCGAACCACTCCCAATCCGTACAATCAAGACTTCCTAACATCCCCGGAAACCCGTGCTTTTCTTCGTGATACCGATAAAGTTTTTCAACATCAGTAACCGTAGGTTTCCTCAAAAACTCAGGACCATAAATCTCCATAACAGCTTGACAAAAATGATCAAGAGACATACGCGACGATCTTTCACTTATTTGCATGTATTCATCTAGAAAGCTAGCATTAACGCCGTATGCCAATTGACGAATTGCAGATGTGCACTTTATCAACGAGGAAATGCCTTCTCTTCCAGCACAATCGGGATTACATTGAAAGTATGCAGAGTGAGTAGTTACTGCATTCACTATCTGGTTGAAAAGTGGACGAGCCATTCGGAACGTCTGCCGGAAACGTTTTTCATTGTACATCGGGCTGTCAGTAAAATAGGCGGCGACTAGACGCTCTGAGATCAGCACGAATCTCTGGTTATGTTGTTTATCGTCACTTGAGTAGGCCTTGTCGTCTCGTCTTAATATACGCAATGGCTCGTTTAATAAAAGACTTCTTGCGGCTACTAATTTCTTCTCCTTCTTCTACATCATCTAGGCCCATAAACGTATACGAATTCATTTTGATTAAATGTAGAATGTGAGAAGTGTGTATAAATAAATAGAAATAGTTGTGTATAAAAATGGATGAAGTAGTGGGTATTTATAGGTAAAAATTTGAGGTTTTTTTTTAAAAAAAAGTTTTTTTTTTAAATTGTAACGGATAAAAAAAAGGGGGGCCGAATATTTACCACTCACTTGTGGTGAGTGAGTCACTTTTCACCCCACAAGTCACGCGCGACTTTAAGCCTCCGGAATAACAAATGAATGGCGAACGGTGAGTGGGAACGGTGAGTTCCTCCTTACTCCGCCCAGCCTTAGCATTTAGAAAAAATCATAGTTTTATCAATATGCCACAAAATTGATTTAAATTAAAAGTAAGTGTCATTTTTTGTCACAGTTTTGTAAATTTCCCAATCCAAATTTGATTGATTGGATCTTCAATCCGATCCTTACTCGTACCAAATTTGATAAGTCGTTTATTAAATTAGTATATCGAATGTTTCTGACAACAATAATGGAATGTTATAGCCTCGACTCCCGTGTTAATCGCTCTTATTCAAATACCAAGTATTAACACAAGTCTTCTTAAAACCAAACTTCTTATGTCATCTTGACTTAAAGACATGTTATTTAATTTTATACTAGGTGACTGAGATTGTGTTGAAGATATTAATTGATTTTCCATGACATGTAGTCTATGGGTGTAAACAAGTAAAAAACATAGAAACATACTTTTCAGATCACATGTAGTCTATGTGAATTACTGAATTGTCTTTACTTTTTTGCATGTTGAAGATCTTATACAGTTAGTTTACCAATAAAAAAGCACCCTTTACAAAAGTTTAGTAAAAAGTAATATTAAACTAAACATTCGTTTGACGGCTTTTTGAATTTATTTACTAAAGTACTGTAGTACGGTAAATTTGAAATAACAAGTGACTGAAAGACAAAAATTAGGTATGGTCAAAATAATATACAAGAACAAACGAAGAGATTCATCATCTAGCAACATATCTAGTTAACATCAAATTTTAAGAAATAAATGTTCATACGTGTAACTAACCTTTCTACAATTAATATGATGCGAAGCACAAGTTATTGGTACATCTTTAGATAAAGGGATTACGTCCGAAATAGATTACAATTTTTTTTTTCTTTTTTTGATAAAGGGGAATACCCGATAAAATACGATTACAATTAATAAGAAAGAATATTATGAATATAAATAAAATTAGACATAATTGGTTGATCATTTTGTAAAGAAAAATTCAAACTCAAGAACAAACATGCAGGAGACAACTATCCTCAACTACACATGCAAGAACAATAATCATCCGTACTTATTAACTTCAAAAATGCAAAGATTCAAGGATTCAAATATTGCAATATAATACAATCCAGAAAGTATATATATAAATGTGGAAACATTCCCAAAAAGAATCAATAAATCAAAATACGTAACTCCAATTGTTTTTAGAATCAAATCATATGATTCAAACAAAATAGTGAGTATTCTTTTTCCTATACAGTACTATAGTTAATATGTATATCTATAACGTAAGAATTCATAACCCGAAAAGATCATATCTTTATTCTATGATCCTTCTTAAACCTAACTTGATCGCCCTTCACCAAAAACTCAATCAAATATTCCAAGAAAACTTTAGAAAATGGCCTTTTGTATGAACATATCAATTGTTTGGTACTGAATTGTGTCTTTTTGAAGGACCAGAAGGGGGGACAGGTTTGCCTTTAGGTTTCATACTGAAATATAAACCAGGATTGTTTGAACTTGCATCATGCTTCAGTCGCTGTTGATCTGGTTTCAACGTTGTGAACCCACGGCTAGTGGCGGAGCTTGGACCGACGAGAAGGATAGTGAACAAGAGCACGAGAAAGAGCTTCCATGAAGCGTGTCTAGCTTTCAAAGAACTAAGAGGAGCCATGAGATTAAAGGGTTTTATTCTTCTTTTTTTCGAATATTGTATGGACAGTTTATGGATTAGCAGCACGAAGCAAGATTAGGGTTTCGAATAATTAATATGGTTTTGAAGAATATGGTGTAGATAAATTTAACATAATGAAGGATAATGGGGTATTTATATATTCTATGAGGCAAGAAATAGTGTGTGTGTAAATTGGTAGGAAACAGAAATGAAGGATTGAGGAGCACGCCAATGACCATTTCTTATCGTTTTAAAAATGTCAACTGCTTGAGTAGGAAAACATAGATAGAAAAGCCGGGTATGTTTTTGCAACAACTTTGAATAGTTTAATTACTTATTCATTATGTTTAACTTGTTTGAATTTTACAGGCTTTAATTTAGTCAATATTATAACGACATACATGCTTTTTATTTTATAATGAATCTTACAGACGCGTATAGCTATTTCAAAAATATGACATGCAATATACATATGTTACCTCCGCCTCAAAGCCGCCTCAACAAGTAAACTTGTTGTACCCTTTAATTAGTAGGTTACAAAGATTTACTTAAGTTAACTAACGAGGCTCTATGCAGATGAAGCAAGTTTAACATCATTTAACAAAGATAAACACTAAACAATTAAAAAAGATCTACATACACAAGTATTTTCAACATTTAAACTCTTAAATGTGCATAACATTAATTGCAAAAGATCACATTTACTCTTTTGAGACATTCTTTTTTATAGGCAGAATACAATGTCGTTACCCGTGAGGTAATGAGAACATGTCGATCATCTAAGTATAAAGTATGTTACTACCTCATTGCATTAAATGATTTATTCTTGAAATGTCTCCAACCCCACTTTAGTGAACAGTGTTGACAAGTTTTCACACCTTTATACCAACTCTCGTATTTTCTTTGATAAGGGTTTTTCTTCTAATTCTCCCAAGAGAGTTCCTGCCTAACATATCAGATACTTAGGGATTTTTCATACATATCTAAGTTCAAAATGCTCTTTATTGTTGAGGATATGATCAAGGAGAGTTAATGAGTTATTGTCAGTACTCACCGACTTTATCATCTTTTTTTTCGTTTAGGGATTTTACTTACTAAGCTTCGCCTGATTAAGTGGTAAGGCTTTCTTTGTCTCTGAAGAATTCTGAAGATTACTCCCTGAATATTTATTCATTTAGGAACTTCCTTTACACTTACGATATTTTATGTTCAAATCCTAGTGAGAGACATTGGACTCCGTATTAGCCCAACAAACCTCACCTCGTCGTTTCCTCTACAATCACCTTCATCAAATAGCTAGCGAGTAGGGAAGTATACACTAATCTAGAGTGTGTGTGTGTGTGTGTGTGTTCAATCTAGTTATTGGGAAGGGGGTCATGGGTTATATATGGTGTGATTCTAGCTAGTAATGTTTCTCGTCGAATCTTGCAAGTAAAATTTAAGAAGTTTATTGATCAAAAGTTAGTTTTGTTAGACAGTGTAAACTTCGTAGGTATAATTTCATTATTGATCATTATTTATAGATTACAAAGCATAACTCTCACACTAATGGCCCTAACCTCACATCAGGCTCGGGCCATATATATCATCTAATATTCTCCCGCTATCCAAGCGACGAGAAAGCTCAGATTGGATGAGAAAATGTTAAATAAACATCGAAGCAATAATAATTTTGTTGATAAAGACATTTGACGGCAAGCGGAGACAAATCTTCTTCAACGGCAGCAAAGTAAAACGGTAGCAAAGCAAAAGTAGCAACGCAAATAATTGATGACGACATCCGACAGCAAGCAGTGATTAATCTTCATCATGTAGCAACATAAAAAGCAAAGAAACAAATATAAAACCAAAGCATATAATTTATTTATTTATTGTGGTGGGATGACAGCAATGCAAACTAAATCTAGCTGAGCATAACCATCTATGTATGAGGATAAAACTCGCTCTGATATCATGCTAAACAACGTAAACACCCTCCCCCCAGATAGGTTTAATTTCAATATTTATTATTATTTTTAAATTACAAATGCATAACTCTAACACTCTAAAACTAATAAAGCATAACCCCACGTACACTTGTCATCTAATAAGTTTCTACGGAAAGTACGTGAATTCCATTTGCTATAACCCTAAATTAGTATATTGCATTCTGTAGAAAAAGAGATCCAGGGAATGTATCATTTAAGAATTTTATAGATGTACCGGCCAATAGACCGCACCTTAGATATTTATAGGTCTTTAACTAATCTGGATTCTCTTTTAATGCAAATTTCTATTATAGAATCTATTTGTAACTATTTATTAGTCTATAACTAATTAGTCGATCAGAATAATGATCAATGCTACTTGGTTTATCAATTTGGTGTTTTTATTGAGAAAGACTATTTAGAAATTTGAGTTAGAACCGATCATATTTGCGTCTCTAAAATAAATTTGTTATCACATATACGTGATCGCCAATCGTCTATGACCTCCGTGACTACGTACTAATAAAAAAATTAAGAACGAATTTATGTTTAAACACAATGCTTGATTCTATAGAACAAAAAAACTGCAGCCAAATATAGGAAAATATAAGATTCAAGCATATAACATTATTATGTGACACGTACATCATGACGTCAAAATGTTTATTTATTTGCCAGCATAAATGTGTGTTTTAATAGTTTATTTTTAGTTTAGGTCAACTATGGGTTTAGATTTTCTTTCTTGAAATTCCTTGTACGTATGTAACGGGTTTATATTATATTTATTATGAAACGTAACTGATTAACTCTAATTATAGAAATTTTAGAGTTTTGTAATTAAAAGCAAGGTTGGCGTGCTTTGTGACTTTTTGAAATGTTTCAATTCTTTTGTTAATTTGTTTAAACATTTTTAGTAATGTGAGTAAGGTAACAAAATATAGCATTAAGAAATTATACTTACTTTAACATGTTTATTTTCTTTTTGTTAACAGGCTAACAGCTATTGTTGTTTCTTGAACACTATTTTTTTTACTTGACGTATCAATCTACCTTAATACCATTACCAGTTCCGACTAATACATCACATATTTAGTCGGTCGAAAAAACAACTTGTTAGTGAGAATCGGTAATGAAGTCGATCTGAATTTGTTTTTATTCCATCAGTTATCTACCCAACCATATGGGCATAGCCAAGAGGAATACAAAGGAAAGGACAATGGCCTTATAAATTTTGTCACATCAAATGTAGTTTTTTTTATAAAAGAGGGATAATTCATTCATTAGAAGAATGGGGGGGGGGGGGAGGAGAGGGGGGGTTTTTTATAAAAGAGGGATAATTTCATTCATTAGAACATAATCGTACATCTTCCATCACACAATCTACAGCACAATCTGAGACTCTACCCTCAAGAACGATCTCGTTATTACATCCTACGAACTAGGGCCGTCCCGTGAATTTAAGAAGCCCTGTGCGATAACTTAAAAGAACGCTTTTTGAAAATGAATGATTTAAATATGTGATAAAACTACTTAACTGGGCAAATATTCAACAAAAAAGTATCCAAAATCATCATACAAAAGTTGTTAAACACGTCAAAAGATTATCAGATCGATATTATTAGAACAGTTTGGGAGTTTTATATAATGTATACATACTTTTTATTATTATACATATAAACAATCAGTAGGAACTCCGGTTGCAAAACGGAGCCCCGATCCGACCCGTGACCCAGCCCACAACCCGGCCCAAAGTCGGTCCAAATTCCGGCCCATTTTTCGGCCCAGCCCATTTAGCATAAATTTTACAAAATACCCCACACTATGACGCAAATTACGAAAACTACCCTGACTTTAAAAAAATTACGGATTTTCCCCTCTCCCACTAATGGCTGTTAAGTAACGACCGTTAATTTTTTTTTAACAACTTACGAAAATAGTCCTTGGGGTCGGTCGTTACTTAACGAACGTTAAGTAACGACCGTCCTCACTTTAAAAAAATTACAAAATTCCCCCTCCCCCACTAACGGCTGTTAAGTAACGACCGTTAGTTTTTTTTTAATTTTTACGAAAATAGAACGTTAAGTAACGACCGTTTGTCCTTTGCGCCCCGCGGCGAAGCGCGGGTAACCCAACTCGTTTCAAATATGTATTGAACCATTCGAAAGAAATATATTACAAACATGGGCTGAACTGCCATGTTTGTAAGTCATTTGCACTTAATTTGAGTTATAAATAAACTGACATAAATATAAATACTATAAATTTTGAAGGACCAAAAGTGAAAATGAACCCAAAATGATCTTCTTCTTCTCCGTTTTATGCCCTGTATCATACCCACTGTCAGATACATTATGTTTTGATTTTTTTTTCATATTTAAATCCCTTGAATTATAAATTTAACATATTGTTATCAGAATCAAGTAGCTTGAACATTTTTTCGTTAGATTTGAGCTAGAATAAATTAGCCCTACTCCTCAAAAACTTAGGAGCCCCATAAAAATGAGGGCCCTGTGCACTTGTGCACTCTGCACACCCTCAAATCCGTCCATGCCTACGACCCAAGCGGCTATACTATGAGCAACTTTATTCCCTTGTCTTTTAACAATCGACCATTAACACGAACTAAAAGCTAAAGAAATAGATAAAATGTGTAAAAACATGTTGGCAATTTGTAAAAGAGTGGATCTGCTACGTAGCGCATTAACTAGGCACAAAGAGTCTGATTCGAATACGATGTTCATGTACCTTCTGCTTCGAGCATGACTCATAGCCCACAAGATAGCTTTCGCTTCGGCTTCTAATGGAGAATTCGCAAAACACTCTCCCCGAGCACTTGATAATAAAACTTCCCCATTAGGATTCCGAGCAACAAAACCCAAACCCACCTTTCCGGACTCCTTGCTCCAAGAAGCATCACAGTTTACTTTATCCTGGTCAAGTTGTGGTTTAGCCCATATAGAAGCTTGCCTTTCTTGTACCGCACCTGTCTTTTTGGTTCGCCATATGGTATTCTGCAAGTATTTGCTTAACAAAAGCATCGACTTCCTGATCCCTTCCGTCATGCTGACCATGAAAGTTCTTATTTCGTCTCGTCCATAACCCCCAAAGTATCATTATGAATGTTTCCCAACTCAACGAACTATTTTCTAGAATCATACAATAAAATTCATCTAAAGTATCAAAATCATTTCCTTCGTACAAATAACCAAAACTGGATGGAATCCACACCTCTTTAGCCACAGAACACTTGTACAATATATGCATTACATCTTCACCAAACTCCCCACAATGTGTACAATTTAGTGATGTTAAAGTAAGCCCCCAGATCTGTAAATTTTCAACAGATGGGACATAATTGTGCAAGGCTCGCCACATAAATAATTTGATTTTGTTAGGAACATTTGCCTTCTAAAAGCCCGCCACAATCACTATACTTCTTTGTGTTAATATTCGCTCTATTTCATGCGACTGAATCAAGAGCCAAAAGAATAAGCCATTAACTTGATGGTCCTCAAGCCAATAATCCTCCCACACATTGACATTATGGCCATCACCTATATTCCACTTACATCCTTTACGAACAAGTTCTTTGACTCCATGAAAACTGCGCCAAATGTAGCTGGGATGATAGCCCGCGTTTGCCTCAAAGAAAGTCGATCTTGGAAAATAACGAGCTTTGAGTACCCTTGCAGCCAATGTGTTTGGTGATGTAATCAGTCGCCATACCTATTTTGCAAGAAGAGACTTATTAAATAAAACCCAAATGACGAAAGCCAAGACCCCCACGAAACTTTGAAACACACATTTTCTCCCATGAACACCATCTAATAGGATTTTGTTTAACCCTATCACCCCACCAAAATAGGATAAGAGCTTTGTGAATATCATTAATTAAGGTATCGGGAAGTAAAAATATATTCATTACATACATAGGGATTGCTTGAGCTACGGATTTAATAAGAACTGTTTCCTTCCTCCAATTAAAAAGAGTTTTCTCTTCCATCCACTTAAGCCTTCTTTTTTAATCTTGTCAAGAATGTCTGAAAACCAATTTTCTTTGATCTACTTATGATTGACAAAAAAAAAACAGAAAGGCCAAGGTATATAAGATTGGTTTGCAACTTCATGTACTTCCAGGGACTCTATTATTCGGGTGCGAGTGGATGGATCAACATTGGTGATAAAAGAAATTTCAGATTTTTCATAATTAATAACTTGACCCGACGCCTTGCAATATCTTTCCAACATACCTTTCAACTTGTAACATTCCTCAACTGAAGCTCTAGTAAAGAAAATACTATCATCAGCAAAGAACAAGTGAGAAATTTTAGGTGCTCCCCTGCACACTTTAACTCCATGAATATAACCACGTGTAACTGCTTTCCTTATCATAGATGATAACACTTCTGCACACATAATAAACAGGTAGGGCGATATAGGATCTCCTTGACGAAGTCCTCTATTCGGAGTCACTTAATGTAGTTTTAGTTACTTGTATATGGTAAAAATATATATTTCGATTTTTGGCCCTCCAAAAACACACAAATGACTCTTTTAGCGCTCCCTAAAAGTCATGTCTAGCTCTGCCAACCCAACTTTTGTTGCCTATGTTAATTACTCCAACACCAGTAACGTTTAAATGGTATGAATCTAATCAAGCTTCAATAAAAATCACTTACATCATATAAATCATTGTGTGGACATGTATACATCGAATGTAAAATATTTAGACGATATCTTGTCTCTTTTGCAATGGTAACGTGAAATCTTCAAATCATATTTTCTTTGAGTGTAATATTGCCAAGGACATTTGGATGCTTGTTCGTAAATGGTGTGATATTTCTTTTCCTCTTTTTACTTCGTATGAGCATTGGAAAGGTTGGTTTACTTCGTGGCAGGTGGTTAAAGAGAAGTCTCGACGCTTATCAGTTATTTATTTCTTCTTCTCTTTGGTGGCTTTAGAGGTATCGTAACAGTGTTACTTTTCATTCACACCCGATGAGAAAAAGTGACATTTTCGACAACATTCGTCTTTCCTCGTATTTTTGGCTTCATCGTAGGGGTCACATGATCTACAATTGGATTGTCTGGCTTAAATCCCATATGCTTCTCTCGAGTAATGGTTTAGGATGACATTTTTTTTATCCTCTCGTGTTCCCCGGAGGCTTGTTTGGGGTTGCATAAAAAACGCTCCGGAGTGAAAAACCGGTGGCTCGGCCTCCGTGAGCGGGGATTTATCTCTTGTCATGTATAGGCAAGAGTTTTTTCATCCTTTTGTAGCCCTCGCAGTTAAAGCATTGGGAAGATGCTAGTCTAGGTGTTTTGCTTATTTCTAGTATTGTATTTGTACTTTTCTGGCTTCTAGCGCTTTGTTAATAGCCTTCTATTAATATAATTATCTTTTGCCGGTAAAAAAACAAATAAAATTAAACTGCACTAAACATTAATCATATATATGTATATGTATAAATAACAAAAAAAGTATAGACACAACGAAAAATCTACAACGCAAAACAACAAATCCAAAGCGTCCATTCAAACATTTACAAAATCAATCTTATGTGAAAACCCCACCAATGCCTTCTAACATGCTAACAATACATTATTAGAACAAGAAATATTAAGTGACGCGTTGCACTGCGTGACACTCATCTTATACCTAAACCACCTCGTTTAAAAATAACACGGAGCCATTTAAACATGCCCTATCTCCTTGGAAAGTACTTTTTGTAAAAAAATGTCATTATGATTTGTATGTAAAAAAGAAACTTGCACACACGCATGCAATTTGAAACGCTACATAGAAGTCGCACATGCACATAGGCGTCTCCGTAGGTATAATTGTTGCATAAAAGAAAAGGTCGATAACTAAAAATAACCCTCAAATTTGTAACAACATATAGAACCAATAAGAAAAGACCTACCATCGTTGTCTTAATACAATGAACCTTTTTGTTTATAAATCAAATTAGCCTTTTATGAGCTCGTATATAATACCAATCAGAAAACCTGACATGATGTTTTAAGTTATGTAGTGTGCATTTTTAGGCCCATTAACAACGACTTCTATGTTTACGGCTTATATCACCAACACATCATAAGCCGTTTATTAGTTTTTTTCATCTTATCGATATCTATTCAATTAACAACGTTTAAATAGTAACACCTTCTGGTTTGCTCGTGTCGACAACATCATATTATCATGTTAGCACCCACTACATGAAAGATACATGATCCGTTGTTTTGTAAATGTTTGAATGGACAATGTTTGAATGATACTCATGAAAGATACATTTTCCTTTGTAAATGTTAGCACCCACTACATGAAATCTACAACGGTGTTTACGGATAAGTCCTAAAAAGGAAAATGTAAAGCTACATGAAAGATACTCATACCCATACGTACCTTTTCGAATTTTCTACGTATATCAAGTACCCTGAACGTTTTTAAAAAATCACGCACAACGGATCATGCAACAAAATTTGAATCCACTTTGTAAGCCTTCCGCGGGTACGGTTTCTGCAAACTCTACATTAACAAAACATATCAAGAATTGAACCGAACGAGTGATTATTTTCAACCAAAATCGAACACCCAGTCACCTATATTATACTACGTATCTATAAAATGCAAGACACAAAATTGCCCACACGATGGTTCTTCTAATCTATAAAGTCATTGGTTACCTGTTTTTCTTTGGAGGCTTAAAAAATTACTGTCGCAAGCAAACTAATATGCTAAAACTGTTGCAAATAAAATGCAAATACAGACATCAAATTCTCACTCACAACATGATTAACTTATACTTGTAAGGTTGCGGTTAGCAAACCCAAAACGTAATGAGTAAATTTACCAATTTGCATCAGAATAATGCTAAAAGAAGATCAATCTGGGGGTTTGTAGCTCTTGTTGCGGTCTTAGTTTTGGTTTATGTCCATAATCTTCATAAACTTGAGAACAACCTGTAAAGAGTTATCATCATCACGGTCATGTGAGTGATGATATTGTAATAAAACAAATATTTTTAACCTATGCAATCTATTATCTATTTTGACTAATGTAAGAACAAGAAGTTACACCCCATAGTTTTACGCTGGTTAATATTAACGAGGAAGTAACACCCATCCACTATTCAATGAATATGATTATTTGCCAGCACCAATATGTGAAACATAATATCAACAATTTATCTTTATAAAGAATAAAACATGATAAGATGGATGATTTACACTATTTTATTCTTTCACGTAAAACAATGTGTTTACCGACACAGACACCCTACCTAAACTCCGACATCGAGCTTAATAAAGAATATTTTTAAATACATCCTCTATTTATTATTTATTCGTTACATTAATATAACTATGTTCGTTAAAAAAGTTCCGGTTCTTTTACCTCTTCATTAAAATCCACAGTTAATGTAATGTACTCCGTATTAATCAATAATCATTTGAGATGTATATCACATGATTGAGTAGTTGCATATACTGTCTCAGCATTTACAAACATATCATTTTAATAACATATTTTGACAGTCTCATATGAATGTCCAATGAATTAAATGTTGTAAAAATGTACGAATGTATAAAATTATGACAGTCAAACTTGCATTTACAGACTTGTTGATTGATCAGCCAATAATGGTGGTTGGTCATGGGTCACGAATTAGAACATGATTGATGTGTATTTGTGGTGTTGTCGGTTGGGCGTGTGCTTGGGTCGCAGGGACGGCTTTCATCTTGGGGGTGCTCAGGCTTCTTTTTATCTTCGTTTCACCGTTTTTTTTTTTTTTTTCTTTTTTTTCTTCGTATTCTTTTTCTCTTTTCTTCTTTCTTTTTTTCTTTCGTTCTTCTTTAGACCTTCTCGTATTTATCCTCCTCGTATTCATTTTTTTTTTTAGTTTCGTTTTTTTTTTCTCTTTCTCGTTTGTTTCTCTCTTCTCCTTCTTATCCTTTTTTTTTTTACTTTTCTTTTTGTATTTCGTCTCTCTTTCGTTTCAATCTTTCTTTTTTTTCTGTCTCTTTTATCTCTTTTCCTTCTTTTCATCTTTTTTCTATCTTTCTTTCTTCTTTTTTTCTTTCTTCTCTTTTTTTTCTCCTTTTCTTATTTATTTTTTAAATGTCTTTATAGTTCTTCTTTTTGTTTTTTCTTTTTTTTTTTTTGTTCTTGGTTCTTTTTTATTTTTGTTTTTCTCTTCCGTTTATCTTTTCTTTTCTTTTTTTCCATTCTTTAGTATTTTTCTCTAAACAATAGCAAAAATAGTTGTACTTTGTGCATTGATAAACCCAGATGTACATAGTGCGTTATCATATGTGTATAAAATGATGAGAGATTGTTAGCATGGTATAAAGGCAAATGACACCACTCATTGACTTCACCAGTCTCACTTGAATTAAATATTCAATTACCTCAACCCGCCCATTATTAATATCTCAATTTTCGCATCTTTTAATTGTTTTTTTTTTTTTATTTAGTAACACACTTTATACTTTACAGTATGTTAGCATAATATTTGAATTGTTATGCTTTTGACAAAGTAATTTTGTCGTTCTTATTGGAACTTTTGGTGTTACATGCAGAGCAATTTTTTTAACTATTTATTTCATTCCGTATACAACATAGTACAAAGTACTTAGGTATGATTGAGTGGTTTATATTACAAACAAGCATAGCTCGAGTTATTGTCATGGTCCCATTGCCCTTTCTCATCGGAGAGCTGGGAGGTTGCTTCATTACTCAAGTCTAGAACATGTATACGACGTGTAGGTTCGGTTGCTATGGCTAGACGATGCACATGCATTATATTTGGTCGGCAAACGTTATAATAAACTAGCTCAGTTGACCATCAAACACATACAGATCAAGGACGGAATATATAAGGGGCATATGGGGGTTGTGGCCCCCCAAAATTTTTGCTTCTAGTTACCGGTTTTCTAGTATATCAATACGTATATAAAAAAAGTTTTACATTTTGCCCCCCTAAAAACTTGGAAACCAAAACGTCAGAAGATATCAAAAAAAACAAATTTTGACTTTCCAAACCAAACATCTATAACTAGAAACCTCTCTCTGGTTCAAATCAAATATGCAATCTTCATTAGAAAATCAAAATATACAGGAATTGAAAAAGAGGACTTGATCACTTAAAGGTATCTATTTTCTTTTATTTTTATTTTTTTATTTTGTATAACCCTCCGTTAATTTATTATATAGATTGTTACTTTGAGTGGTTTATCTTATTCAATAATCATTTACCCTAATGTTTTCTTATTCTTAATCACACACTAACATGGATTTAAAATCAAATTAGTTACTCCCCTTTTTTTTCTATGTTCTGTTGTTAGTTTAATTTTATGTTTCACATCACTTAGTCTTAAAAAGATAAAATATATGTGAACCGAGTGAATGTATTTGAATCATTGAATGTTTATAATTATTAAGTTTAAAATGTATGATTTGTATTCAGGAGCTTTCATGGGAAAACAAAAAGTAACAATTGATTCGTACTTCAAAAGAAAGAGTAGCGATACGACAAAAAATGCAACTCGTCTTAGCCCCCTAACAAAACTCCTCAAGTTCCGTCCCTGATACAGATCCATCTTAATCACTTGGAACTTTGCAAATAAAAGCAAATGGTTCATTAACAAGCGAGGAACGGTAGACGTATTTAACGAAGAATACAGTAGCAACAACATTGTCCTTTTGATCTGTGCTGTCCTTTTTTTCATGTCGATATCATAATATTAGCCATATCTCTCAAATACTGTATAGATTCTGCTGGAGATTACCTAGCTTCTGAGAACGATGAGTTAAGAACAAAAATGATGGATGTTGTTTGGTTTAAGAATAATACTACTCAACTATTCATAATGATTTTTTGTCGCAAACCAAACGCCACCTTAAACCATATGTACCATATGTCTGAAAATTTTCAAATACTTCAATACCTTGATGATAACCAAACACTGATTAAGAACTAATATTAACTGAAACCTGAACCAATACTTCTATACATAAGATCACTTCCAAAACATCCTTAAGAATTCATCACTAGACCCTTCCCATAAATAACAAAAACAAAGATTAAATATAAAGCAAACCTAAACCCACCCACTACCCAAATCCATAAAGCTTAAAACAAACAGTCTGATTGCGCAACATATCTACTTTTACAAGCTTAGAAGATCAGCTGGCTCATTTTGTCCTTTCTTATCTTCTGGAGACTCCATGTCAGTTGCCGGTGGTGTTGAATCTGTGGAGGAGGCGGGTGGCTTTGGAAGCTCGGTTAAAATTTGAACAACTTCTCTCATGGTAGGGCGTTCCACTGCTTGTTCTTCAACACACAACATTGCTGCATAGAACACGTGCATCACCTCATGGATTGGAACAGTCGAGAGTCTAGTATCCATGATTTTCAAAACACCTTCTTTGTTGCCGTCTGTCATCTTCCTTACCCATTGAACAATATCAACACCATCCCCAAACTCGCCAACTGGTTTCTTACCCGTTACTAGTTCTAAAAGAACCACACCAAAACTGTACACATCACTCTTTTCATCAACCTTTAACGTGTACGCATATTCTACAAACAATATAGATGAAAATAAAATTAAAAGTGGATTATAAAGTGTATAGATTAGGTATGATGACTATGATCACAATTTATAAGGTTATACCTGGTGCAATGTATCCATAAGAACCAGCAATAGCAGACATGCATTCGGAAGTGCCTGAATCCTGCATAAACTTTGCAAGCCCAAAATCGGCAACATGAGCTTCAAAATTAGAATCCAAAAGGATGTTGTTGGATTTAACATCACGATGGAGGATCAATGGCGAGCAATCATGATGGAGATAACAAAGACCCTTTGCAGCTTCCAACGCGATCTTATACCTTGTGTCCCAATGCAAATGACCACCTTTCTTACCATGAAGCATCTCTCCTAAACTGCCGTTAGGCATATACTCGTAAACCAAAAGGTTTGTTTCATGGTTTGAGCAAAATCCCAATAACCTCACAATATGCCTGTGTCGGATTCTACCAAGAGTCTGAATCTCAGCATTGAACCCATGGTCATGAGCTGAACCACGGCTCATGACAGCTAATCGTTTGACTGCAACATGCTCATTGTTGGGCATAACCCCTTTGTAAACGATACCAGCCCCTCCTTTACCAATAATGTTATCTTCTTTCAAGCTGTTGAGAACATCATCACACGTGAAATCTAACCGCTGGAATGTGTGAGCTTCATGCTGTGTTCATTCTTTCTTTATCGACGGGAGCTTTAACGATTGCTGCAAGCAGGAGGACCCGTGTCTCAATTGTTGCTCAATAGGACAAATAGGTGTTATTATCGCTCTTTATCTTCGTACTATTTAACAAGACACAGTCTCTCTGATTTTATACAACTGCCCTAACAATGCTTTCACAGAAACTGCTAGAATAGACCCAATATTGGAATGTCTTGGCGTTGAATCTATGGTACTATTTCTCAATCGCCTTCTTAATAGGATCCCAAAATCGGTCCTATCATACGACCGCCGCATTCCCCAAAAACGACGTATTAATTGAAATAACTAAAACTGACCAGTACCAGGAAACCAAAACCGATAGGATTTTTATACGGAAAAATCAAACGACGGTCAAACTATGTATAGACGCTCAGACGCCGGTGGTATTTACTTCCCACAAATGATTCGCGGACAAATTCATGTAATTCAAAATAATGTACCGCGTTTATCTCACTAGGGAATCTCACCCGAAAACTCATTCCTACTAAGATCAACATACGTCAACAACCGACACTTGCTAATCTCAGGCGCAATCTCACCCGAAAACCTATTCCCGCTAAAATCAACCTTAGACAGCTCCTGCATTTCCCCTATTTCCTTAGGAATACTTCCACTAAACCTATTCCCATCAAGCAACAACTTCTGCACACCAGTCAACTTCCTAATACTAACCGGCAACTCCCCGGTCAGCCGATTATTACTCAAACTAACCTGCCCGAGATTCTGCGAAACAGAATCAGTAACAGGAATATCACCAATGACAACCAGAATATCCTGCATTCAACTTGCGACAAAATTAGGGCAAACTAAACAACCCTGGGCATCGAACATTTAAATAATTTCTCCCATTCGTTCTCCTTTATAACGACTTACATCACTAACGTATCTCGGAATTTTCCCAAACATAATTATTCCCCATGATTATCAAAGTCTCAAGTCTTATTCATCACATAAATTCCAGGCAACTGACCCGTTTAACTTATTCGACGTTAAATCAAATATCCTTAATTCCATTAACCCCACACCAAGCTTTTGCAGGAATTCACCAGTAATAAATTTTTTCCCATAATGTTTACATTCCAAGTGCGGTTACTTTACTAATTAATCGGGTATCACACCATTCAACTTATTACCGAAATAAATTAAGCAAATAAGTTAGTTACTTCCAACTTTTCGATAGACTTCTTGTTATAATTCCTTGTAAACATATTATTCGACAAATCTAACGATTTTAAACTACTTAACGACCCTAACGACTCCGTCAACGTTCCGTTAAGTCCGTTAACTTGTAAAAACATAACGTATCAATTCTTTCAAAATTCGATCTCGGCCGGCACTCGCGGAGAAGATACCGCCAGTTGGCGGCGTCAAGACCGGACCAAATTCTTTAACTTTCCGAACTCCGGCGGTAATCCGCCGGAATATTCGTTATAGTAACCTAAATAAAGCTCTTTCAACGTCGTCACGTTTCCGATCTCCGGCGGAATAAATCCGGTCAGCTCGTTACCGGAAACCGCCAGATACTCGAGGTTTACAAACCTTCCGTAACTCGCCGGAATCTCGCCGGAAAAATAGTTTCCACCTAAATGAAGATGCCGGAGATTCACCATCTCCGTCACATTCACCGGCAACTCTCCGGTCAAGTTATTATTATTTATAAAATCCATCACTTCTAAAAGGATCAACTTACAAATTTCAGGCGGGAAAGTTTCGTTAAAAATGTTATTAGACAAGTTTAAGTATCTGAGATTTGATAAGTTTGATATTTGCGACGGGATATTACCGACGAAATTATTATTAGCGACGGTTAAGTTAATCAAATGAGTCAAGTATTGGATGTTGGGATTTAGGGTTCCAGTTAGGTTGAGATTTGATAAGTCAAGGGAAGTCACGTGACGGGTGTGGTCGCACGTGACGTGTGACCATGTGCAGTGGTGAGTGGTGTTGGTCCATGTAGCTAAGGTTAATGAGGATTGTGGGTCGAGTGTTATTGAGGATTTTAAGGAGAGGAGGGCTTGGTATTCTGGTAGGGGTTTTGCCGTAATGAGGGTTAGGTGGAGGAGGAAGAAGAAGAAGAGAAGGAAGATGGAAACTCTCATTTTTGGTTTGGAGTTGGAGTGTGTGAAAATTGTGAGAAGGGGGTGGGTGAAGTAGGGAGTGAGGGACAAGGGGTAGGGACAGGGGTCTTCTTTTTTGGATTTATATTTCATGGTATATTTCGAAATAAATTAGGGTTTTTTAAGGCCAGTTTGGTTTGCAGATGGGTTTACTGTAGATGGGTTTATGATTAGGATTTGGATTTTGATTTAAATTTTGAATTTAGGGCTCGTTTGGTTATCCACGTTGGAGTGAGTTTTTATATGAAGTGACACTTATAACATGTTTGGTTCAAATCCTAAAGTAAAGTGCTTGGTTTAATACCCAAATATTGACACTGTTTCAAAAGTTAGGAGGTTGATTAGTTTTTGCTAATAGTGTGAGCCACCATGTTTTTTGCATTTTGTCTTTTCTATCTTTTATAATCCAAAAATAATTTTAATTCTTATTTTAACATAAAAAAATATTTTATTTTACATCAAATTATTATTAATACATTTAATAATATATATATTCTCTCTTTTATATCAAATCCAAATTCAAATCATAATCCTAAACTCGCCTACGAGCCAAACGGACCCTTAGATTTGGTATATGTTTTGTATCAAATGAAGAGAGAGAAACATAATATTATATATATATATATGTATTATAAATGATTATACTTTAAAAATGGTCCACTTAAAAAAGAAATACACCAAAAGTAGACAAATAAGTAAGAATTCCAACATAGCTAAAATACAGTGTTGTAAATATCGCTCGGCGGTACCTCGACGGTCGACCCCCTTTAAGCGATATATCGGTTTATCGGAAAAAATATTATAAATAAAATATAAATAAAAAACAAATAAAAAAAAAAATAAAAACGGCGATATATCGGTTTTCGGCGGAGACCCTAACTTATAAAAGGAATCTGAAAACCTATATATATATTTATAAAGGTTTTTTTATATTCTTCTTATTTTTTAACTATATATCTTTATGTATATGTTGTAAAATATACATTATGTGTGGTTTTAATTCAGTTTTGTATACTTTTATTAAATCACGATCAAGAAAATCAGAATACAAAAACAAAAACAAAAAAAACAACCCAAAAATCAGCCGATTTTGACCGACTTTGACCGTTTTTTGACCATTTTGACCAAAAATGATTTTTTACCGATAAGTGAACAAACGTATCAGCTGACCACCGATAAGCGATATATCAGTGATATATCGGCCGCCAAGGCCGATATTTACAACACTGCTAAAATATGGTGCTCAATTCCCAACTGTAGGAACCCACACAAATAAACCAAACTAACTTTTCTTCCATCATCCCCATATCCAACTCCGATACCCCTCAAACCTCAACAGACCCTTACTTTTAAGGCTCCGTTTGGGTTTATTGATGAGTTTAGGCTGCATTTAGGCTACTTTTATTGGTCGTGAGAAAGGAAGCGTGAGCCTTCCGTGAGCTTTGGCTCACTCGTGAGGCTCACTAACATCAACATATGTCACGCGTCACAATATGCAAAAACAAGTCACAATGGTGAGGCAATCACATTTGGGGCATTGTGTAAAAATGTGGGCCTTTTATTTTTGTAACGGTAAGGTTATAAAAAATATAAAAAAAAATTCTTTTACCATTTTATTTACCTATAATATGTCGTTCAAAAAATACCTTATTACTCCCTCCCGTCAAAATAAATGTCCAGTTTGACTTTTCAGAGTCAAACTGGTTCAACTTTGACCATAAGTATATTTTTTGTATTATATAATACTTGATGGAAATTATATCAATGAAAAATACACTTAAAACCCAATCCGTTCATATATTTTACATCAAGTATTATATAACACACGCAAAGATATATAAGGTCAAAGTTGAACTAATTTGACTCAGAAAAGTCAAACTGGACACTTATTATGGGACAGAGGGAGTAATATCCTTTAAACTTTAACATTTTAAACACAACTTCAAATAATATACTCTATGCTCCTCATTCTTCACACAACTCAAACAAAACCTATTATGGCTACGAATTACGCACCAATAATGCTCCTAGACGTTGAAGAGATATAGGCCGGAAGAGAAGAAAAAAATCTGACGTGACTTGAATTTTTTTAGTAGAGCATTGTCGTTTTTTGTTTGTTTACAAAAACCAAAAGGCAAAAGAGAACTAACATAAATCGTGATCACTATTTTAGTGGCAATCCGATGTTTCTGGCAACACGTTTCGAGGAGAGTTTCCGAATGAGTGAAACACTTTTCACAAGTATAGTTGAAGAAGTAACTATTCATTGTGCATATTTTCGTGAGAAAGAAGATCGTACCGGAAGACTAGGAATTTTCTCGTTGATGAAGTGCACCTTAACGATTCGTCAATTAGCATACGACACCGTTCCTGACGCCCTTGATGAATATTTGCCGATGGGTCACGCCACTTCTCGTCTATCTCTTGAACATTTTTATATGTCTGTTATAGAGATTTATAGACCTGAGTTTTTGCGAAAAACCAACTATCTCTGATGTTGAATAGCTATACGCGCGTCACGAAGAAAAACACATGTTGTCGTGAATGCTAGAAAGTCTTGATTGTACATATTGGGAGTGGTTTAGTTGTTTAAACACACACAAAGCGCAATATTGTGGACTTGAATCACGTGATCATGGTCCAGATCCATTCATTTTGTTGGAGGTTGTTGCATCAGAAGACTTATTAATATGACACGCTTTTTTTTGTGTTGTTGGGTCGAACAACGACATCAAAGTTATTCATCGATCCCCTTTACTCAACGATCTCAAACAAGGAAAAGCACCAGAGATTTCGTTTGTGGCCAACGACGTAACTTGCCCTTGGGGATATTATCTTTGTGACAAGATATATCCGGAATGGTGCCATTTGTTAAGTCGGTTACAAATCTGGCTGATGATGACAACAAGCGATTATGGTATAAGCGAATGCATGAAGGGGCAAGAAAAGATGTGGAACGGACATTTGGTGCTCTAAAGAAGAAATGGGCTATATTAACCACTCTCACACGAGCGTATATCAAAGAGAAGTTAGCGAATATTATGTATACATGCATCATATTACATAATACGATTATAAAAGACCGTATGGAGGCGATATGTATCAAATGGTATCCGGAGAAAGAACATCAACCGGATGACCTCATACGATCCGATGAACAAAGGCATAGAATTATCAAATACATCAAATCGTCACAAGTGCATCAAATGCTCAAAGCCGATTTAATAGAACACGTCAATCGCAATGTTTAATTTATGATGTTTTTTAAATTTTAATGTAATATTTTGTATGTTTAATGTAATGTTTTTAATTTATGAATAATAAAAGTTATAGTTTTTAATAAAAAAAAATAGGTTGTCCAGTGAGGAGTTCCGGTAACTGATAAGAGTGAATTGTGAGAGGGAGTGAGGGTAAAAAGTATGAGAGCGAAAACTTATGTGACGTTAATGTGTCCGGTGATGAAGTGTTTTTAATGGTGATGGATAAAAGTTGCCTATCAGGTGTGTGAGAAAGTGTTTTTCCTCACCGGTGAGCCATAACTCACGCTTTACCCCACTAAAAGACATCAACCTCACGCGTGAGGGTTCGGGAATTAAACTCATGATGGTGATGGAGTCTTTTTTGGGGCATTGTGAAAATGTGGGTCATATGTAACGGTTAATATTTAATAAAAAAACTTTCACCACTATCATTTTATTTACCTATAAATATCTCTTAAACTCAAAACATTTTTAAACAACATTCTTTTTATATACCCTTTACCAAATATCTGAATGGCGTGTTCGGTTCCACATAACGTTGATGAAATCAAAGCTATGGTTCAGAACCAAATTGAGGAGGATAAAGTTCGTCAGCTAATGATTATGAACTTAGCCGTTGAATTTGAAAATGCAAGCATAGCTAAAGATAAACTGCGGAAAGCATACGAAAAATGCAATGACATTCCGGAAGAGACGCGTGCTTGGTCGACACTTTTTTTAAAGAATAATCAAATAAAGGCGGCAAAATTAAAACAACAAATCAATAATAAAGTTATTTGGATGCATGTTAATAACAAATAGGCGAACCATTGTGTTTTAGTTTTTGTATTGTATTTTTTATTTTTATTTACATGAATGTATTTTGTATTGTGTTTAAAATTTCGTATTGCAACAAATACATATTCTTACGGATAGTTTTCCCTCTATAATGGCTTTTTCAATTTAATTTAAAACACACATATTTTATTCAAATATAAATAAAATTACAATACATAAAAAAGAGATACGACATTCAAATAAAAATACAGATTATGATACGAAAACAGCTCCTATTTGTTTTCTTTGTGCATCCAACGGATTTTGTGACTGATATTATTATGTATTTTTTGCACACATTTCCACAACTTTCGTTCAACTTTGCAATCTTTCATTGATTCATCGATTAAAAAGTATAAAAAGGTTATAAAAAGTATAAAAAAAGTTATAAAAAAAAGTATTATAAAAGTATTTAAAACGTATAATAATTATACAAATATGTAATATAGTATTTTAATATTGTTAATTATAAATATCTGTTAGTATAAAAGATAGACGCTGCAAAAAGTCGTTGGCCAAAAGGGATAGCGTGTAACTTTAAACGGAATTTAATTAACGCCAGTTACACCTAAGGACAAAAAATGTAAGAATCGACAACCACAGAAAAACCTACCGTACTTACTTTAAAAACGGAACGAAAGATGCTATCGTCTGTAAACGAAGTTTAAAATTTACTCTTCATTTTAATAAAAGTATTGCATAAGCGAAAATTTTCGCAGTGACCCGTTGGAAAACGTGTTATCCAGTAATAACCCTGACATTTATTTTTTCAATATAACCTTCTAGATCGCGCATGGTAGGGCGCGATCTACATTTGGACACGTGTCGGGTTTTTAGTGGGTTTTCAATGGTTCGTGAGAAAATTAAAAAAATGTAAATCGCGCATGATGTAGGGCGATTTACAATTTATGTATTTTTTTAAGTCTGTTGAAAAAAAATTTGTAAATTAAAAAAACGAGCCCTAATTTTTTTTTTATGTAGATCGCGCATGGTATATGGCGATTTACATTTTTTTTTGTTTTTTTATGTAGATCGCGAGAAGGGTAGAGCGATTTACTTTTTTTGTCTTTTAGGGTTTTGTAGATGAATAGTAACGCACAGTATGATGGAATGATATGTCACTACCATATTTTGTCACTTATGAATTTGAATACGGACTATATGATTATATAGTGATAGTATGTTTCTCTTAATTTAGTTCAAAAGAAACAGGAGTTGAGGTTTTTCATTGTTTGAGGTTTCATTGTTTCTCTTTGAAGGGTTTTTCATTGTTGATTGTTACCGTTTGCGGGTAGAGCAAAGTTTGTGTTGGTGCGTTATTCTTTTAAAGGGTTTTGGTTGTTGGTGATATCGTGGCTTACTTGTTTATTATAAGATGAATTTGACTGGTTACGAGGTATAATATTTTTATTTTGTATCATTTGACTATTTTATTATCTGATGTATATATGTGTGGTAATATATGGTTATTTATTTATTTGTTTATTTAGGTACCTCATGTTCTTGTTACATGTAGAAGTAAGTTAAAGTTGCTTAAAACAATTAAAACAATAATTAGTGGCACTGATCGGGAAGCACTGTTTAGACAATTCTGTTTTGGTTGGGTATTAGGTCAAACTGATTTTATAGAGAATTGTATATTAATAAATTTTATGTTAGGGCGGCAAATTGCTGATGAAAATGATTATGATGAAAACGTTCCTTTGTATTACAATATAAATAAAGATTTTAGTATACCATTTGGGAGAGAGAAATTCTGCCTAGTAACTGGGTTAAGGTTTGGGGTCCAGAATTGGGCTGAGTATGACACCAAAGAGCGTATTCCTTTTAGGCGACGGGTGTTTCCGTCATATTTAGATGGGCAACCTATTACAGGCATCGACATCGCAAATATGATTCTTGACCAGTCATTTGCTCAATTATACGACGACGATGTTGTTGGCCTTTGTTGTCTAGGCATATTGCAGCTTGTTATATTAGGTGTGGAGAGTAGACGTGTTGTCCCTGACTGGATGTTAAGATTAGCTAATGATAGAATAGCTTGGGACAAATATCCTTAGGGTTCATATATGTGGCCAACATTGTACTCCCAACTTAGGAATGCAAACGTCAAACGTTGGTCGCCCTTGTATGTCGAAGAGCCTACAAATGAAGATGATGCGAAAAAGTATTCAATCTTTGGATATACTTGGGCATTCAAGGTATGTCAAAAATAAGTTTATAATTTTTAATTGGCCATTTAAGTTATATGTATAATGTAAAATAATTGAAACAATGTGTTTTTTTGGACATGGATATTGGAGTCTTACCGAGTAACTACGATTAGGTATTTTGATCGTTATAATCGGTATCCTAGAGTTGCTGCTTTGAGTAAGAAAAATGGAAGGTTTTTGGGACACATGGTTATTCCTTTTTTTGAAGTGAGTTTTATTTAGTTTAATAGTTTATTAAGTTGGTTATGTTATTTATTTAATAATTAATTTCCTTTTTTTAAAAGGGAAATATGCATGCTGCGAGATTGACACCAGACGATAATGAGGCTCGATCAGACTGGTGGATTTCTAGTAAGGCATACTTTGACAGCTTTATTGGTCAAGTTGAACGAGTACCTTTTGATTTAAGCCGTCAAAATATGTATGAAATTCCATCCGATATTTACCGAGAGTTCGATGAACAAAAAAGAGAAATTGAACGAAATAAAAAAGAAGTTGATAACATTAAGGAAGAAATGCGTAAATTTAAGCAGGAAATGAATGTTCAGCCGGTGCGACAAGAGAATAAAGAACCGATTAATGTTGATCAACATTATGGGTTGAGCGATTTTAGTCAATTCCAAAGCATGCATGTATAATTTTTGTACATTTAATATAAGGCTTTGTAAGTAAATAATATAATTTTGTATTTATGGGTGTTTACAAGGTGGTCCGTCTTCATTCCAGGGACATGTAAATAGCTCATATTTCAATATGGGTACGCCACCGAATTTCCAAACCCCAATGCCGTCCCAACCTGGTTCATTGTTTGGCAAAAGACAGATGTAGGATTCAGTCGGCCACTCAGTAGTGACAACCCGATACATGTCGCAGCCTTGGTTCTTACTATTTATTTTGGTCGGTGCCATTCATATGGGTTGGCAAAAATTTGCAAACCACTATTGAGTGCATGCAAGATGTTGATGGCATATTTTGACCAGGTAATGCTATTTTTATATTACGTATATGATGTAATATGGTATAACCATCATGAAGTAATTTAAATTTTTAGTATTGTTGGTTTTTTAAAATATTCGATATCAAGGAAAAAAGGAAAGATTTCCTAGAAGTTTAAACTGACTCCCTTCATGGAAAAACACCTGCTAGAACAATTTTACGCCAGGCTAACTAGTTAATAATACTAAAATAAGGGTAAGAAGGCTAATTATCGCCTTAGAATCTTGGGGGTGCTTTTGAGGTTGACAATGCTAAAAGAAAATAACGTTACGTTTTTTTTTTTTGTTCCAATTTACTGGTAATTTCATTATGTATGAGAACGTGGACCTCAAAGGTATTTGCTAATCTTGTATATAAAATTAATAAATAAACTACTGAAAGTTGTGTATAATAATTGGTTATTAACTTGGTTGATTAGGTGCGGAGAGGAAATTATGTTGACTTATCGGCGTTCTACATACGCCCCATCAAATTTACTTGATTGTATATATGAAAGGTTTATAGTTACGGTTAGTTTTTCGGACAACAATTTGGTCCACTCATTTCTGTATGCCTGACATGCACAGACTTCCACATGGCCACTCCTTATGTTGGTTGGTTTGTCCGGAGCAGGTAAGTTTTATTTTATACAAGTTTAATAAAAGAGTAATTTATATATCCGTTTAGCCAAAAATATCTATTTATTTTGTTACAATGTTTTGAATCAGCACATGAACTCGTGGATGCAGTTATTAATTAGGAGGAGGGATGCAAATGCCAACTGAACAGTGGCCTATACGAGTACAATAAGTGTACTATCAGAAAAATAACGATTATCTAACCGACGGGACCAACACGTCATTTGGACATTGGATGGCACACGCGTCGCATTAGCCTTGGAATGTGGAATGATGTTGATTGGGTACTTATTTCTTTATTTACGTCCGTTATAAAACTTTTATATACAACTTATGCTATATTAGTATTTTTATTTGGTTTTATCTTTGTAGGTGTTTATGCCCATACATGTTGCTAGAAATCATTGGGCCACGGGTGTTACACATTTACCGAATTCTCATTTTTACGTGTTCGACTCCATGTATAATGAGCAAAACAAGGATGTGTTATCGCGACTAATTCAATGTTGGACCCCCGTGTGGTTAATAAACATTTTGCAGATCGTGCTTGTCTAAATGAAATAGACACCCCATAATTTTATAATTTTTAGTATTCATACAATGATGGTTTGGGTATAGATGTCCCTCAACAAACCAACTTCTCAGACTGTGGAGTCATCATATGTTGGTTAATCTCTCGTTTGTGTGCAGAAATAAGGCCAGTTGTGCACGGTAATACTCAACAGTTTTTTGAGAGGGTTAGAAATGACATGTGTGAAAGTTTTTATATGTGTAGGTGTGAGGATACAAGTGAATGTGGTTATGATTAATTTTGAATTTTGTATGTGTTGTATGTTGAAATCCTAACACTTTGAGTAAAATAACATTGTATATTACTTTGAATTTCTTTGAATATTCGTCCGTTGATATGTTTGTTTTTTGGGTAATATTCGTCCGTTGATTTCTTTGAATTTCTTATCAATGAATTTCCTAAAAATACAAACCGTATACAATCTCAAGGAGAGGAGCCAAGAGTTATATATTGTAGCAGATGCAAACAAGCGGGACACAGACGTGATCAATGCAGTCAACACTCTTTGTAGTATCAAACCATCCTGTAAATCATTGTACACAAAATGATCAGGAAATTCCACAAAAACAACAACAATCTTTTCTACAACCCAACTCAACATTATACAAACTCTTTTCCATAATATTAACAATTACATCACACAATACGGTGCCACCCACATTACCCATCACAACTTACTGTGAAAAACCATACCCATCGCAACCTTAGACACATATTACAAAACACATTAAGCATACAATGGACATCACACAGAATCATCGCAATGTATGAACAATACAAACTCTCAGCTAATATGATGAGCACATCTAGATGATCGCTAAAATGATATGGTTCAATAGTTGGTTTAACCGTTTGGGTTCTAAAACAATGGTATGTTTTTAGGCTTTTGTTGGTTTGTGTTAAATTATTTTGTATGATTTTAATGTGTAATATATTTGAATTTCAAATTTAATATTTATGTTACTCAATAAAAACACTTACATTACTAATTAAACCTTGTATCGATAAATCTTGTAAATATTGTAACAACATAATGGGTAAGGACCATAATTATATTACGTTTAAACAACTCATACAGTAAATACAAACATGTTTATGACAAACAATGAAATATAGAAATCCATGGAATTGAAAGTCCCTTGTGCAATAAGTTGACAAGGTAAATCACATAATAGAACATTGAGTGACAAGTCCCTGCAACTAATAGTTGATCATTAAGTATTGCTACGCGATTTAGCTATGAATCGTACATATCAATGGACATGTTGGACAACTCAATCACTAGTATATCTACATTGACTTGATAGTCACTGCACTGGATTCATCACTTAGTATTTAACCGCGATTTTGCATGATTGAAAAAACAGTAAAACACTATATAAACACATACTTTGTAGTTCAATTTCAACAACACCTTAACTAATGCATTAATTCATTTAATTTTCAAACAATTTAGGTTACTAACATTATGGAAGGTTCATAGTCCGCCTAAAAGAGAATTGTGTTGATGAGATGATTGCTACATAGATCCGTTTTAGAGTTCGACATCCTTCTAAAAATCCACTGTTAATTTATATAAACACAACTGTTTCGGGTTACGATAAAATCCCCAGTATTTTTTTCTTTTAAAGAAACCCTTAATTGTAGTTTGATTCAGTTCTTGTTACATTGGTGATGGCATACAAGAGCGGGACACGATACTCATGTATACTCATCATAACCGACTACATGTGTACGTTTCTCGGGTGGAGCTATCCTCTCATCGTTGAAGAGCAGCACAGTGATGAGACAAACAAAAACGAGAATCAAGGAAAACCCTCTTGTGCAAAAAAGTTATTTGGCATAGTTACTAAGTTACAATTTTTTTTAATTGTTTGTAGCAAGTGAAGTGTCCTGCTGTTCTAATGTGTAACAATAAAAAATTGAATATTTCAAAAACAATGATCTTTATCAACTTTATGATTTGCAATTATTATATATAGACAAGTATACAACTATATATTTTCAACAGATTGATTTCAATTAACACTTCTTACATTCTAAAGATGTCGACTTCATCAAATACTACTTTCGAGTTTGATGTAAACACAACGAAGATTTAAATCTCAAACCCTACCATACCAAGATGGTTTCAGTTGTACTAAATATTTAGATTTTTCAAATGGATTTTGAAAGATATGGTTTGTATCTAAAATGGAAAATACCAAGAGGGTTCATACTCTTTAATTTACATGTTGCACCATATACACGTATCAGGTATGAAAACAAATTAAGATATGATTATCATACTAATTGTTTGTTTGATATTGCAAAAATGTTGTTGGGAAGCCTCCAGATTTTTGTTTCTCATACTCAAATATATTTAAGAAATACCCAATACTTACCACAAACAAATAATCATACACATACACAACATACGGTGTTGATTCCAAACGATGGTTCTTTGGAAGATATATTTGAAGGTGTTTTTCTAAAGAAACTAAATAAAACTAGAAGAATCACTCAGCTATTAATCAAATGCAGAAAAAATAAGGAATAAAAAAGTTCGTTTACTATGGAATTATTGTGAACTAGGTTATATAATAAAATGCAAAATCTATACACACCTCACGCCTAACCGTTTTCAATTATGTGTTCTAATAGTGGTCAGTTGGTGTCGAGACACAAATAACACAATGTAACCGACGGTGGAACATTCAACATCAACATCCTCAAGACAGAAATAGCAGATCTGAAACAATATTTGTTTAATTATTTAGGGTACAAACATTCATGGTCTTTATTATAAGATACCACACAAGGATTCTTCATTAAAAACGTTAACTTAGAAACCAACTATGATACACAGTATGTTTGATATATTCGGGCGTAGTACAAATTGGAAATCTACATTGAGCACATCGGTGTCGATTTTGTTATATCCAAATATATTTTCCCAAATGCTAGCTTGCAGAAATGATGAACCATGTCATAACTGACTACTCAAGTGAAAATGAAGGCATTATAAGGCATGAAACACAAAATGATTACACTTTTAACAAAAATGGTTGATATGAGAGGAACAAGAACATTTGAATACGAGGAAACCAATGTATCATGTTCGAAGATAGATCTAAGCTCCGTGTTGATTCAAAACAATAGCTCAAAGGAAGAATCATTTGGAGGTATCATTTCAGAAGAAGAAAAAAGACAACGACAAGAATCACTTAGCTATCTACATCAAATGCAGAAGCGGAAAAATAAAAACAAGTTCAACGTCAACATTTGAAGAATCATATGTACTAATAGTCATGTAACTCAATATGTGTTAACAATGTCTTTTCAATGTACACATTTTGTTCCTCCCTTTCTTAATTAAAACAAGTGAATGACAGTTGATAAAGACTTATCAATGAAAATGTCAATTATCTCTTATAAATGTATGATATTTGTTAGTGTTTTTTTGACTATTTCACTCAATTGACACAGACTTCCCATACTATTTCCCCTATATCAACTATGCTATCATATACAATAGAATCCTTGACTCTCTACACACACTTCTTTCTATCATTAAACATACTTGGGACTTATGGGCAAATGAGCCAGTCAAACTATTGTCTCACTTACACTCTTTTTTTTTTAAAACTACAATGAAGATTCAAGCCGAGGAAAACACTAGCAGATCAGTTGTGTGCAACTTAGCACGTTATACAGAAGGAAATACGTATCCGTTCGGTTCAAAATAAACAATGTTGCAAAAGCTATGCCTACAATAAGCTTATACCTACGGAATTACATGCTCATACAAATGGACACAGAAGCGGATATTGTTACCACAAACATCATTTTTACGAACAAGACAAACAATGTTGAGGGAGCATTTCGCGCACTCTCTCAGCCAAACTCATTTAACAATTACATGGCAATATAGATTATAACATTATGGTGCTAAAGACCACAAGGACAACCATGTGTGTTCTTGTTGTTTGCTGTTGTTTTGTTTCCAATTGTATTAAATAAGGTTGACAATCAACTAGATTGTATGTGGTTTAATTGCTATGTATAAGTTTTTTCAATATATTATGTGAATCAGTTACTTTTTATTCTTAATGCATTAAAAAAAGTCCTCAATCAACATGCTATTTGTCACTGCACATTTCACGTGATTTATGACATGATTTGACAACACAAATGTTTTTTACTGCAATAGATAAGACAACTCAATGACAATGCTGTCTATCACCTCAAATTACACGCGATTTACGAAAACATCTGACAAACTGTCCGCTTTATCTATAAACTTATTGGTATAATGGGAACATTTATGAGCACTTTACTAACCAAACATTTTTATCATTTCACACAGTTATTAATTTTATCTTTTTATTTTCTATCATGGCTAGTAACCCAGAAAACGTTAGGTTAATTGTCCTTATGAAACTACAAGAAGCACTTGATGAAGAAGCTATTTTGGAGGAAAAAATGTTAGCCTTGATGCATCGCTTACAAATCGTAGGGTAAAAATTAACAATCTGATGGTATTGCACGATCACCAACTAATCGATTACGGTAAGTACGCACTAGGATGCATGACAGGGGCCAACATGAAAAAATGTGTAAAATTGAAAGGCGTCAGGGAGGGAGTTGCTAGGAGCATGGAAGAAAAACGACAGTTGATGACGAACTACAAAAACATGTAAAAGCATTATTGTTTAATACCAGTTTGCTAACCATGTATGTCGTTGTGTGTTGTTGTTTTTATGTTTTCATATCGTCTAAATAAGGTTGGCCATGTACTCTACTAGAGATCTGGTGACTCTCATGTTGTAATGCTTTTTAATGACTACCGTTAACTTTTATGTTTTCAATTCCAACTTTTATAATTGCAAAAATTATAAAATTACATTTTTTCTGAATTTTTTTTAAGAAAATGACCAACTGACACACTTTGCACCATCATATCTTATGCATATTAAAACTAATTTAAATTTTTTTTAATTCACTAAGTAGAGTTCATCAAAGACTACACAGATTAGCAAATAAACAATTTTAAATAAAACATATGAGTATCCAAATACGTACGCAAAAATGTCTAAGATCAAGATTTTCAATATACACAACATCATATAGCATAAACCCTAAAACAATACCTAAAACTATATACAAATTTTTTTCAAGAGACTTGCAAAAAAATAAAATAATAAATTGTGAATCGCCATATAGATTGCGCGATCTACATAAAAAAAAATTAGGGCTCGTTTTTTTAATTTACAAAATTTTAAAAAAAAAACATAAAATGTAAATCGCCTTATCCCATGCGCGATTTACATTTTTTTTAATTTTCTCACGAACCACTAAAAACCCACCAAAAACTCGACACGTGTCCAAATGTAAATCGCGATTTGGTAATCATGTCAAGGTCATTACTGGATAACACGTTTTTCAACGGGTCAGTGTGAAAATTTTCGCATTGCATAAAGTTAGGTTAAGCATTATGTCTTTCGGTGACAATAGGACTAGTGACACTAGCGCTGTTTTCAAAAATAGCAAAGACGTACACAAAATGAATGTTTTACGTATATTACGTGAATTAGTAGTTGGTAATCATGTCACCGGTTCCCAAAATTTAAAAAACATACACCTTTTAGTGTAGAATTGGAGTTTTACATAATAGAAAATGATTTTCATGTATAACGTATGTTTATATCAAAAAAGCATACACGTTTAGTGTAGAATTGGAATTTTACATAATAGAAAATGATTTTCATGTATAACGTATGTTTATATTAAAAAAAGCATACACGTTTAGAGCGCTGGGTATGGTAACGCAACACCCCGCGTTACGACTACGTGGCGGTGGCGTTACCATACCGGCAACCTGCGTTGGGTCACGGCGTTGGTCTCGGTTCTTTTTTTTGTTCTTTTTTTTAAAAAGTGAATGTTTGTGTGTGTGTGTTATTAAGTGTGTGTGTGTGTATAGTGTGTGTATTTGTGCGTGACACAGATAAGAAGAAAGAAAGATATAGACGAGAAGAAAAGAGGTTGAAGAAAGGAGGTAAGGCCACCTATTTTTTTATACATTTTTTTTTTGTTTTTTTTGTTTAATTATAATTTGTATGTTTTATAAATAATTAAATACTATTTTGGTTAAAAAATAGAATTTTTTTTTTGGAAAAAAGTAATATTGGTGGGTCTTAAAAAGTGGTGTTAATGGTGTTATGATTACCTGAGTTTTTTGGATGTTGGTGTTATGGTGTTAAAGCTGATGTGGCGCTGATGTGTCGGTGTTAATGGTAGGGGTGAGCAAAACCGACCGACAACCGAAAACCGACACAAACCGACCGAAACCGACACCGACCGACACAAACCGACCTTACTCGGGTCGGGACTCGGGATGGGTTTTCCACGATGTCGGGACTCGGTTCGGTTCGGGACTCGGGATGAGTCGGGATCGCACAAAGAAAACCACACAAACCGGGATTACTCGGGCCTAATCTCTTTAGGTTCGTTGAGGACTTGGGATTAAATCGGGTTCGGTTCGGTTTGGGTTCTTCCACGTGTTCGGTTTCGGGATGAAGTTTCGGGAGATCGGGTCGGGACGGGTCGGTTTGGTCCCGATGCTCACCCCTAGTTAATGGTGTTACCATACCTTAAGTCCAACATTAGAATGAAACATAAGCCAAAGTACTAATTAATGTTCAAACGTACAAAGTATTTCAACAAAACATACATTAGGCAAAGTACTAATTAGTTTTTAATTAGTTTTGGCTAATGTTCTCAAAAGTAAAAACTATGTATGAAAAATACAAAGCGCTAAAATATAACTCGTTAGATTAATTAGGGTTAAAGGTCATTTTAAAATACATTATTCATTTATTTATGAAATAGGTCTTTATAATTAAGTTAATACTCAAATTACCCTTTAATTGCTTATATGAATTTATTATATATTAGAGCTCGAAAAAGCTTGATAAGAGCTCGAGCCGAGCTATCGAAAGCTTGAGTTTGGCTTGTTATAGGTTTCGAGTTAATTTTTGGGCTTGAGCCTGATAAAAGCTTGGCTTGATCGAGTCAAGCTCGAGCTCGAGTTGCTTGATAAAAGTTTGACTTGATTGCAGTCCTAGTCTAAGTTTATTGCTTATTTCTAGTATTATATATGTATTTTTCTGACTTTTAACGCCTTGCTAGTAGCCTTCTATTAATATATAATTATCTTTTGCCCATGTAAAAATCAAAACTCATTGTCCTAAAGATTCTTGATCTCATTTATTGTCACGTCATTTAAATCTTTAACATATATTAGCTTTGAATTAAGAAACACTATGCAACTTAATAATTGATATATTGAGATTATGGCAAAAGTTCAATAAAGATTCTATTTTTATCATAGATCCAAATACTCTATCTCAACTCTTCATTTTTTCATCAAATTAAATAAAACTCACTTTTCACTTTTTTTTAAATTAAATATCTCACAAACCGTTAATCGTTACGTAAAATGAAACATACCATTGCAACGAGAATTAAATCATCTTTCTATAGAGGGGCACTTTGATATACTTTCGACGAATTTTTTTTTCAATTTTATTTTTCAGTCACGTCTAGAAAGATCACATGTGATTCTGGAAAATCACATGTGATTTGTATCACAAATCATATGTGATTTTATTAAATCACATGTGATTCTGATACAAATCATATGTGATTTTTTCAGACGTGACTGAAAAAAAATCAAAAAAAAAGTTCGTCGAAAGTATATCAAAGTGCCCCTCTATAGAAAGATGATTTAATTCTCGTCGCGATGGTGTATTTTTTGTCGTTTGACGATTTACCGTTTGCAAGATATTTTAATTTTAAAAAAGGTGGGGTGGAAAAGTGAGTTTTTTTTAATTAATAAAAAAAATGGGTGGTTATGATTGGTCAATTCGATCTTTGATAAATATTGGGTCTACATTGATCTCATATGTACATCGCGATGCAATGGCTATACGAAAATGACAGTTAGTAGTATTACAAAGTTGTGACAATTGACGATGAAAGGTATTTGCTAGTCAATAAATATTGTGTAATATTTGCCACATATAACATAGATAAGAGTATAATGGTTTTTAAAAAATTAGCCTCTCTTTACAATGTATTTAAAAGAATTTTAAAGCTGATAAATTTATATTGTCACATTATCTAAAACAAACTACTCACAAAGAGTCACACTCACATTTTTCACTATTACGTTTAACAGGAAAATGTGCATACTCATCATCATTTACATAGCGCAATCGCGGCTTTCGTTCTCCTCTCCTTTTCTTAACTCACACTCACTTTTAGATGTTTTGGTCTCACTCACTCAACCTTTCATTAGGAAATACTCACTTTATACTAAATATATTTCACTAAATGCCCTGCACAATCATAAACCAAATAAAAAACATTATTAAAAACATCATCCACTTCCATTCACTCTCAAATTGCCCTCTCACCTGTGAGTTTTTTTGTTGTTTCTTTGGGTGCTAGTCGTGAGATGGCTCACTACGAAGGAACTCACCGCCAATACAAGTAGCCTTAATGCATCATTTCACGATTCACTTTTCACTTCATTCTCATCTTTCACTCACATTATGGTCTACCACTAACTACTTTTTATTAAATATTCACTTTTATTACAAACATACCCACAAAATAACTTATACAACTAACAAATCAAATTTCCGTCCTAAAATTAAATGTCCAGCTTGACTTTTCAGAGTTAAATTGGTTCAACTTTGACCTTAAATAATGTTTTTAAGTGTTATATAATACTTGTTGAAAATTATACGAATGATAATACATTTAAAACTCAACCCATTCATATATTGTGTATCAAGTATTGTATAACACAAAAAATAGTTAAGGTCAAGTTAAACCAGTTTGACTCTGAAAAGTCAATCTTAACACTTATTTTGAGACGAATGTAGTATTTAATAATAAAACACCCCACTTTTGCAGGAAAAAAAAGAAAGAAAACGAGTAATGAAAAGCCTCACCATTCATCCATTGAATTTTGTCTTTTCCTCTCGCGCGAAGTGAGACGCTCACAGTGGGGTGGTGCAATTGTGTGAGCCACATCGGTTGCTCCTCGTGGACCATTGATTCGTCTTAGGCATATCCAATTTGCTCTTTCAATTTCTCAGTTCATGCATATAAAGTAGGGCTGAGCATCGGGTCAAAACTAAATGGAACGGAACCGAAAACAGATTTTGGAAAAAAAAATGAATCGAGAACCGAACCGAAGTGAACCGAGCCAAACCGAAACCGAACCGAACCGGTTCGGTTTACATAGTTTAGGTGTATTTTTCTCGGTTATGACCCGAACCGAACCGAGCCAAACCGAAAACCGACGAACAATAAACTATATAAACGAAACGAACCGATATAAGCGTTTGGTTTCGATTAGACCGGGTTGACTCGATTTGTCGGTTCAATTCGGTTTTCAGTTGATTTTGCCCCTATTTTAAAATTGTTTCTCTTATACTCGGTGCTCTCCAGTGAAATTTAATATGCATAAACTCATTTCACTATGAACTTGATTTGCTATTAAGTATAAACCTTCATGATAGACACCAAATGTAAACATTACATTACTTATTTGCCGGGGTATCGTCCCTTTTACCCACAAAAAAAATTAAAACATTACTTGAGATTGTCTACTTGGTTTTCAACTTATTCACCTTATGGTAAAAGTCTTTCATTTCACATGCCTTATATTTTAAGCAATGAATAAATTCGACCTATGACTCAACAAAGTCATATTGAACCCATCTTCAACCACTCATTTGATACTCTTTAAATACAATTCGAAGTTAAAGTTGTGAACTATCAATCTTTTAAGTTGAAGTTGTGAACTGTTTAAGCAAATTCCCGTAAGGATGCTTAGACTTTATAAGTGTGCTTCAGCAGCTAGTACTTCGAAAGTTGGAACATCCCCTTCGTCCTAGAGCTGAGTGAGTAAGTCCTCATGAGTGTGATTCAGATGATGGTCCTTTGGATATTAGAGCATCTCCTTCGGCCCTGAGCTGAAATAAGACAAGACACCGTTAGCTCGCCTCGAGTTTTGAATCCGAGACCAAGCTCCGGCATGAGAGTAAGTGTATGCTTGGTATAAGTTTAAGTGAGAGAAACTAGAGAGAGGGAGTAAGGAGAAATATGTGTGTGCAACTTGCCTCTTCATGTGTGTGAAGAGTTCATTATATACTACCTAGGCTTTAGCTCCAAGACACGAGCATTGTGGAAGCTAAGTTGTCTTCTAGAGGCAGCACGTCAGTCGCTACATGTATCAGACTTTGGCCTCGGGGTCAAAGTTGTCTTCATGCTCCAAGTACTGGTTGTAGACCAGACGTCTGTGATATTTGTACATCGTACGTCAGTCGTCAGTGTACTAACTCTGATGGAGACAGTGCTCCTCCTTGCCTCCTGAGGAGACTAGCTACTCCTGACTGGCTGCTCCTTGTCTTGTGAGGGGACTAGTTATTCCTGACTGGCTACTCCTTGCCTCCTGAGGGGACTAGCTATTCCTAACTGGCTGGTCCTTGCCTTCTGAGGGGACTAGCGATTCTTAACTGGCTAGTCCTTGCCTTCTGATGGGACTAGCTACTCCTGACTGGCTGGTCCTTGCCTCCTGAGTGGATACTTCTCCTTAGTTATTGCCTCTGGATCTGAGGTGGTCTTCGTCCCCCAGTTATTCCAGTGGACCGTTCCAACATGGAGTGGTTTTGCTTTAAGGATATTAAGAGTT
>BQNB010040965.1:28498-47062 GCA_026074375.1 Tanacetum coccineum | reverse complement strand
GACCAGTTCCCTTTTGTATGATTTCCCATATAAGATAGTCTGTATGTCCCAAGTAATGTTCCATTTTCATGGCCCATATGTCATACTCACCTTTCTTCAGAATAGAGAGTTTAATGGTTGACAAAGTGTGAGGGGCTTGTTGTGTAGGTGTAACTGGTGGTGGTGGAGGATTATTATCATAAAATCCATCTTCTCCTGCCATTGAATAGATCTGAAAGGTAAAGGTTTATAATAGATCTGTTTTGGTTCTTCTTACTCAAAGTTTCTTAACAATCTCTGATACCACTTGTTGATCCCAGTCTGAATAGATCTTTCTAGCCTGTTAAGGGTGGTAGCCAATCTGGATAGATCCAAACTAACTACAAGAGAAGCAATGACTATGAACAATATAAGCTATGCGGAAACTAACTTATATTGCTAAGAAGAACAATGAATAAAACATAACTTTGATTACTATTAATCTGCTAGGTTACAGATTACTAACTATGAATACTTGTGAAACTTGTGTATGTAACTTATATCTCTAACTAGTGCCATAGGGTTCCTTTTATACACCAAGGAAAACCCTAACGGGCTTACAAAACGTGTGAAGAGATAATACATATCTATTCCTATAATAACTCATGCATATCTCCTAACCGTACTAACTAACAGTACTAACTTACTACTAACAGTAATAACTATACTGGCAGTACTAACAATGTACTGACAGTACTAACTATTTATAACTAACAATACTAACTACTTAGTCTATTTTCTTGAATCTTTTGTATTCTTTATCAGCAGCACTAAGTAGAACTGGTAATAACTTGTATAAGTAGGAGCACTAAGTTGTAGAAACTTCTGAAACCCAACAGGGTCAAAAGTTTGGGCCATGAAGACTAATCCGCTAACATTAAGTTATAAAAAGAAACTTCTGATTTAATATTACTTTTTGTTATAAAACAGCATTCATGTTCACCGAGTGATATAAAGATGACTCTTAAAAAGAGTATGAAGGAAAAAAAAGTGTACATGTCGTTTTCTATTTGGAAAGAGTCAAGGCTATTTGTAAATAATCAGATTATTTATATCGGTAATGTTAGAAAAATTCTAATCTATACAACTTAAAATTTAATGGACACTCTTTTCTTTGAAATTACTTTTGACTAGAAATCAAATACTATATAATTCCATTATAGCCGAACTTTACCATTTATGATGGACCCTAAATAGCCACGTTGTTAAAAACGAGTTATTTTCATCAACTTTAACCAAAAAAGACATGTATTGATTGTATTCTATTTAAGTGAACGTACCATTTCATTTAACACAAAATTTACTACTCCATCCGTCTCATTTTTATTGTCCACGTTTCCTCTTTTGGATGTCCTAAAACAACTAAGTTTTTATAGAACGTTTTGTAATATATTTGGACTAGTAAATATTATAACACCCCGTGTTTTAGGGTCATTTACGTTGTCAATACAGTCACTAATTATTTTTAGTGTTGTACGCGTTTGCTTTTAAACCGTAAACGTTAAGTTAAATCGCGTAAGCTAAAAAAATTTCATTCAATGTAAAGGGCATCAAACGATTAAACGTTTACATCAAGCAAGTGTTAAGTAATTATTTTGAGGATAATTATTGACTTTATTCATTGTATTTTTATTGGTTACGTAAAGTGTTTACGTTTCGCGATAAAATGCGTTTAGGCATTCCCGAAACCACCAAAACTTTTCCTACGCTTCAACAAATACCCACAATTGTATCCAATACCCAAAATTTACAAAATAATATCATATATATCAATATGTGGCCGGATTTGGTGATAAAGATCAAAGAAATATCATAAAAATCTAGCAACTTGATTTTGTACAACACATTTCATTAAAACATAAGGACTTTCACAAGAAAAGACCATGCCTTGACCATAAGACTTCCCCATGTAAACATCATCTTGGGTCTTGGAACTTTCATGTACACTTTTATTTGACTAGTCCTTTGAAAATATATGCAAGTAACTAGATATTATACACATACATATCCATTTCATAAGGTGAAAACAAGATAAAACCTCTCCTTGTGCCCTTATAGCCCACGGCTCAAACCAAACTCACACTAAATCCATACAAAATTTTACTTACAATATTTACACACATTCCTACATGATATCTAATAAGTCCCTGGTGTGTTAAAATGATTGTTTAGGCATTTTTACAAGAGGGTTAAACAAGATAAAGTAAGATTAGGTTTTGGTTGAGATTTAGGGTTTTACAAGTCCTTTGAAAGTATTAGGGTTTGTTTCTAAACAAGGGTTTAGATCACTTAGTTTCATCACCACACTAATATTAATGGTTACCTAAAACACCTAATGTCATTACATCATATTTACTGTGAATATATGGATATGTAGTTTAATCACCATCTATGAACTATAATTAAATTTTGTAAAAATATATTATGATTACACTTGTTTAAGATTTTGGTAAACTTGTTAATGATATATGGATGTCAAGGATCTAAGAAATAAGCAAGTATATACATTATTTGAGTGATGGTTAAGTTATGTAAAGCATATATAGGTAAAAGAATAAAAAGTTACTTATGAAAGTTCATGGATAAATAAGTATGTACACATTTGGATCTTGTGATCCTTGGATATTTCTTGAACAATGATGGACTTAAGGACCCTAGGAAGGTAATACGTGTGATAATGGATGTTGTAATAGACTTGTAGCAAGATGGGTAAACTTAAAAGTACAAAAGCAAGTTTAAAACATGTTTTTAACACAAACATCAAAACCTTCTATTTTGGTTCAAAAATAAAAGTATTTATTTTATATTCTTATTAAATATACGTCTCATGACGATTTCAAAAATGTAAGAAACTCGAAAAACGGATTAATAACGAAAAACATATGTAGTTTACGTTAATAAATACTTTTATAAAACTAATTTTATAAAAGTTACTGTTCATATCAGGTTTATACATTTTGAAAACATCATTAATATGATAGAACTTTTAAAAATGAGGACGTGCTTGAAAGAATCGCTAAAAACGGAGCTATAACGAATAAAATACGACATTTACGAGATTTACGATAACTAAAACTATAAAAATAATTTTATAAACTGGTGTGAACAGTAAAAAGTACTATTTACCAGTAGGTTAAAAATATGAAAATGCCATATTTTGATAGCTCGTCTTAATACGAAAGCGTAGGCATAAGAAACGTAAAAATCGGGCTTAAAACGCGAAAGTTACGCCATTTTTACTAACAAGGCACTTACAAACGTTTTTACTTAGAAATGCGATTTCACTAAAATGATTAGATGGTGATGTAGCTAAAAAGAATAATAAGGTATTAGATAACAAGTTGCTTAGTGTTTATACGACCTATAAATGATTAGGTGCACCGCTCATTACCGTGACGCATTATCTGTGATATACTTGATATTCATTAACTCAAGGTGAGTCTCATAGCCCTCGTTTTACTTGTTTTCAACTGTTTTGAGGGAGAATACATGCTCGTTACAAACTTGTTTACTTATTTGTACTCGTTTACAAACTTGAATACATACTCGTTTACATGCCCGTTTATCTTATAACGATGCATTTACTTTTTAATACTTTGTGAGTCTTCTAGCCCCCGTTTTACTTGTTTTCAACTGTTTTGGGGGAATACATGCTCGTTACAAACTTATTTACTTATTTGTACTCGTTTACAAACTTGAATACATAACGTCGTTATACAAGCCCTTTTATCTATTATACTATCATTTACTTTTTAATACTTTTTGAGTCCTCATAGCCCCCAATTACTGTGTTTCAACTGCTTTTTGGGGGAATACATGCTCGGATACAAACTTGTTTACTTATTTTGTACTCGTTTACAAAACTTGAATACATACTCATTACATCCACGATTATCTTATAACGATGCATTTACTTTTAGATACTTTGTGAGATCATACCCCACGTTTTACATATTTGATTTTATAAGTTTGGAGGAGAGAAACATGCTTTGATTTACAATTGAACGCAAATACCTTTGAAATACTTATTGTTTTTGGATATTGCATACCATGCAATACTTACGGTTTATGAATATTGTAATGCCATGCCAATACTAATGTTTTGGTAATTGATACCATGCAATACTTACTGTTTTGGATATTGTATACCATGCAACACTTACTGTTTTGAAATATTGTATACCATGCAATACTTACTATTTTGAATATTGTATACCATGCAATACACACTCTAAACAATTGCGGTCCTACACTCATACAATTTACAAACCTATGAATTCACCAACATTATATTTGACGGATTAAAAGCAGGTTTTCTCAAATTTTAATGAGGTACAAGACAAGGGATACATTGGTGGTCGTTATTTTATAAGTCATTTGCATTAAAGATTTGGTTGCATTACATTTTGGAGGAACATTTATTATGAACTGGAATCTTTGTATAATTTAACAATGAACAAGTAAAGCTTCGGGCTTTTGTAACAAACATTTTGCTAAATCCAATGTATCGGTTTTAAACGACACTTTTAAAAGTCGTTCTTATATATCTTGTGCTGTTGATCTATGAAGTAACGCTCCCAAACCCATATTTCGCTGTGACCCATTTTGGGGGTGTTACAGATTGGTAATCAGAGCCAAGGTTATAGAGAACCAGGTCAAATGTTTTGCTGGACTATAACCGTTTTCAAACATTGCATTCATACAAAGGGGTTTTTCACGGGACACACATACACTAGTTGTTTGCATTAGTTGGTCTTACTAGATGCTTACATGATTCATATACGTGTTTATATTATAGTACGTACATTACTATAAGGGCCTTACATATATATGCAAAGATGAGTTTGCATTCTTTTCGCATACTCTACAATTAATTTATATAAGGTTATGTTATATAAAAAATCTGAATATTTCTTTATGCGAGGGTAGTAACTAATAATAAGCTCGTAGGTCCTAACGCTACCTAAACAATAACCATCGGATAAGATATCTTACCAATCATTCAATTTATGCCAGGAGCGCATATCATATTTACCCTACATCATCTCACAACACTTTTTATTTTGGAGCACGAACAGAGATAACTAAACTAATCTAATCTTATACCCTCTGATTTTGAAGATAATGCATCCAAGAAAGCACCCCAGAACAAGAACCACACTCAGCCACAAACAACTAACACCAACATCTGTCACTAATTGCCCCAACTCACGCAATGATTGACACAAGGCGTTGCTGCCCGCTGTTGGCAACACATGATGCTAACAGAGAGCAGGAAATAGGGGAAACAACCAATCGAGAACGTGGTGCAGAAGACTGAAATGCGTTGCTCAAGAGTGCACTTACCAGACTTACATGAAGTGTCAACCCCTTATTTCCATCATTCAATTTATGCCATAAGCTGCATATTCATATTTACTCATACATCAGCTCACACACTAATTTATCGGACAGACGAAGATAACTAAACTATTCTATCGTTATACCCTCTGTTTTGAAGATAAAGCCTCTCAAGGAAACACCCAGAACCAGAACCACATCCAGCCACAACAACTAACACCTACATCTGTCACTAATGTCCCCAGCTTCACGCAATAGATTGATAGACCAAGTGCGTTGCTGCCGCTTGTGTTGGGCAACACGTGATGCTAACATAACATGGAATGGGTAAGACAAACACCATAATTTCGGGAACGGGTAGCCGAAAGACTGAAGGCTTTGCTCGAGAGTGCACTTACCAAGAGTTCATGAAGTGCCAACCCCTATTTTTCAAAGGCACTAAAGGAGTTGTCAAATTAACCTAGTGGTTTGAACGGATGGAAACTGTGTTTCGCATAAGCAACTACACTGTGGAAAACCAAATCAAGTTTTCCACATGTACATTCTGGAGTTGCTCCTAACAAGGGGTGAAACTCACAAGTACTTATGCCTGTTGTCACGACGTTGCATAAGCAATGACGTTGACTGACCTGAAAAAGAAGATGATAGACAAGTACTGCCCGAGGAGCTAGATTAAGAAACTCAAGTCGAGTTGTGGAATTTGAAAGTGAAAGGTACTAATGTACTAGGCTACAATTAACGTTTCTAGGAACTGGCATTGTTGTGTGTCAGGATGTTTTCTGAGGAGTCTGATAAGATTGAGAAATATGTCGGTGGTCTGCCCGACATGATTCAATGGAAGTGTATTCAACAAGGCCGCAAACAAATGCAGGATGCTAATGAAAAGGCGAACTGAACCGATAGGACAAAAAGAACAGCACACTTTTTGAACGTCAAGCTGAGAATAAGAGGAAACTTGACAACAACAACCAACTCAACAACATCCGCCCCGAGACAAAAATGGTGGCTCAAGCTTACACCGTGGGACTGTGAAAGGAAGGAGTAATGCTGGAACTCTTTCCATTTGATAATAGGTCAAGCTGCACCACAATGGGCCATGTACTGTAAATGTAGGAATTGAAAGAAGATTGCACAGCCCCAGATTGTAGAAATCTGCTGCCGCCTAAGGAATCAAAGAACCCTCACTTGCTATGAATGTGGGAATCCAGGGCACTACAAGAGTGATTGCCCGGAGCTAAAGAACCAGAACCATGGAAACCAGGCTGAAGGTACTAGAGCACGTGGATTGGTGCATGCATTAGGAGGAGGAGAAGCCGATCAAGACCTTAACGACATGGAGGACGATATCAGTGCTTAGACCTCTAATCCTTTAATAATTTCTCATTGTAATTCCTCTTAAGTTTACGTTGTGCTTGTATGAAGATTTTCAAATTATCTAACCTATCCAATGTAGTTTTTGTCAAGTTTACTTTAATTCTCTACTTATTTATATAAGCCACTCCCACAAATATCATGAAATCATGACGCTATTTTGACGAAAATGAGCAATGCATCGTTAGTCCTCAATTATACATGGCCTGATCAACTATGTATAATTCAGGAAGGACCATGCCATGCTGAGAGTAGTCACCTTAAAACTTCTTGTCAAGAAACAATTTCCTATTTATATCAAGTTCTGCGTGCGTATTCATAAAACGTATCTATCACAAGGAACCAAACTAACAATCATAACAACTAAGTAAAAATCTTGCACCATCTTACAATAAAGTCGACGTCATCTTATACAAAATCCTAAGCCAAGAAACCGAGACACATCACTAAGTCACCCTAGGATAATTCGCTATCAAATTTGCTCGCCAAAAGAGTTACGCCGATGTGAGACGTAAGCCTTTAGAATTTCAAGTTGACAACAGAGTTATGCTTAAAGTTTCGCCTTGGAAAGGAGTCGTACGTTTTGGAAAACGGGGGAAGCTAAATCCCAGATATGTTGGACCTTTCAAGGTATTAGAAAAGGTTGGAGATGTTGCTTACATGCTTGGGCTTCCTGAAGAGCTGAGCAGGGTTCACAATACGTTTCACGTATCCAACTTGAAAAAGTGCTATGCCGACGAACCATTAGCTGTTCCGTTGGATGGGCTTCATTTTGATGACAAGCTTCAATTTGTCGAGGAACCCGTAGAAATCATGGACCGTGAAGTTAAACGGTTGAAGCGAAGCCGTATTCCGATTGTCAAGGTTCGATGGAACTCCAGGAGAGGTCCTGAGTTCACATGGGAACGTGAAGACTAATTCAGGGAGAAATACCCACATCTCTTCACAAAGACCGCACCGTCGTCAAGTGCCGCATCATAAGCCTTGAGGACAAGGCTCATTTAACGGGGGGAGTCTATAACACCCCGTGTTTTAGGGTCATTTACGTCGTCAATAAATTCACTAATTATTTTTAGTGTTGTACGCGTTTGCTTTTAAACCGTAAACGTTAAGTTAAATCGCGTAAGCTAAAAATTTTCATTCAATGTAAACGGGCATCAAACGATTAAACGTTTACATCAAGCAAGTGTTAAGTAATTATTTTGAGGATAATTATTGACTTTGTTCATTGTATTTTTATTGGTTACGTAAAGTGTTTACGTTTCGCGATAAAATGCGTTTAGGCATTCCCGAAACCACCAAAACTTTTCTACGCTTCAACAAATACCCACAATTGTACCCAATACCCAAAATTTACAAAATAATATCATATATATCAATATGTGGCCGGATTTGGTGATAAAGATCAAAGAAATATCATAAAAATCTAGCAACTTGATTTTGTACAACACATTTCATTAAAACATAAGGACTTTCACAAGAAAAGACCATGCCTTGACCATAAGACTTCCCATGAAACCCTCATCTTGTCTTGGACTTCCATGTACACTTTTTGACTAGTCTTTGAATATATATTGCAAGTAACTAGATATTATACACATACATATCCATTTCATAAGGTGAAAACAACATAAAACCTCTCCTTGTGCCCTTATAGCCCACGGCTCAAACCAAACTCACACCAAATCCATACAAAATTTTACTTACAATATTTACACACATTCCTACATGATATCTAAGATGTCCCAATGGTTTTAGAAATGACTGTTTAGAAGCGTTTACAAGGGTTAAGCAAGGATATAGCCAAGATTAGGGTTTGTGTTGGATTATTTTTCAAGTCTTGCAAGTTAAAGGGATTTGGTTTTCTAAACAAGGGTTTAGATCACTTTGTTCATCATCACACTTCATATTAAGGTTACCTAACAACCTTAATCTCTTTACATTCATGATTTTATGTGTATATAATGGCAATGTAGTTAATCACCACTAGTGAACTTATTACTTGTTAAAAATAGATTGTTTTTACACTTGGTTTATGATTTTGGTAAACGTTTGTATATAGATTATATGGATGTCAAGGAATCAGATAATAAGCAAGTATATACACTATATGAGTGATGGTTAAGTTATGTAAAGTATATATAGGTAAAAGTATAAAAAGTTAACTTTAAAAAGTTCCTGATAAAAAGGCTGGAATGGAAATAAAAAGGAACCCAAAATCATCATACACTCAGCGCACGGCAGTTCTTTCTCTCTCTAACTTTACACACTCACATTTCAACTAAACTCACTTTTTATAAAAATATCCACTTTATATAAAATATACCCCACTAAATACCCACACACACTCACAAACCAAATAAATTAAATTAAATAAAAAACATGGTGGCCCACTTGTAAGTAACTCACCGGTGGTGAGCCACTCACCACTTTGGCACCAAGTCACGCGCGAGTTTATAAGGGCAGCATAAGGTGAATGGTGAGTTTTTGGTGAATGTGGGTGTGAAATACACCCTTACTCCCTCCCAACCTAAGTTATGTACAACATTGGATCATGTGATCCTTTGATATTTCTTGGACAATAAGGACTTAAAGGACTTGTGTAATGACTTGTTTAAGGACTTGTTGCAAGATGGTTAAACTTAAAAGTACAAAATCAAGTTTAAAACATGTTTTTAACACAAACATCAAACCTTCTGTTTTGGTTCAAAAATAAAAGTATTTATTTTATATTCTTATTAAATAGTACGTCTCATGACGATTCCAAAAAGGGAAGAAACTCAAAAAACAAATTAATAACGAAAAAGATACGTAGTTTATGAGTTTACGTTAATAAATACTTTTATCAAACTAATTTTATAAAAGTTACTATTCATCTCAGGTTTATACATTTTGAAAACATCATTAATATGATAGAACTTTTAAAAACGAAGACCTGCTCGAAAGAATCGCTAAAAACGGAGCTATAACGAATAAAATACGACATTTACGAGTTTTACGATAACTAAAACTATAAAAATAATTTTATAAAATGATGTGAACAGTAAAAAGTACTGTTCACCAGTAGGTCAAAAATATGAAAAATGTAATATTTAGATACTCGTCTTAATAGAAACTGAAAAGTGTGGGCATAGAAACGTAAAAATCGGCATAAAAGGCGAAAGTTACGTCTTTTTACTAACAAGATAAGCAATGCATTACGAAACATTTTATTAACTTTATAAAGTATTTTTCACTAAAACGATTAGAATGTGATGTAGCTATATAAATTGTATATGGTTATTATTAATCAAAGTGCTTAGTGCTTATACACCTATGATTGGATTAGATTGCACTCGATCATTACCGTGACGCATTATCTGTGATATACTTGATATTCATTAGCTCAAGGTGAGTCTCATAGCCCCCGTTATACTTGTTTTTAACTGTTTTGGGGGAGAATACATGCTCGTTACAAACTTGTTACTTAATTTGTACTCGTCTAACAAACTTGAATACATACACGTTTTACATGCCCTTTTTTCTAATAGGTACGATGCCTTTACTTTTTAATAACTTGTGAGTCTCATAGCCCCTATTTTACTGGTTTTCAACTGTTTTAGGGGAGAATACATGCTCGTTAAAAACTTATTTACTTATTTGTACCCGTTTATAAACTTGAATACATGCTTGTTTATCTTATAACGATGCATTTACTTATAAGACTTTGTGAGTTTATAGCCCCACCGTTTTACTTGTTTTCAACTGTTTTGAGGGAGAATACATGCTCGTTACAAACTTCTACTTATTTGTACTCATTTACAAACTTGAATACATACTCGTTTACATGCCCGTTTATCTTATAAAGATGCATTTACTTTTTAATACCTTGTGAGTTTTTATAGCCCCACGTTTTACATGATTTGTTTTAATAAGTTTGGGGTGAAACATGCTTTGTTTTACCAATTGAGCTCAAGTAGACGTTTGAAATACTTACTGTTTTGGAATATTGCATACCAATGCATACTTTACTGTTTTGGATATTTAGTCATGCAATACTTACCTGTATTGGGAATTTGTATGCCATTCAATACTTATGTTTTGGATATTAGAATCAATGTCAACTCTTACTGTTATTGAAAATTGTATATCAGCAATACTTACTGTTTTGGATATTGTATACCATGCAATACACACTCTAAACAATTGCGGTCCTACACTCATACAATTTACAAACCTATGAATTTACCAACATTATTGTTGACGTTTTAAATCATGTTTTCTCAGAGATCAATGAGGTACAAGACAAAGAACTGTGATATCGTTATTTTGGAAGTCATTTTTGCATTAAATATTTTGGTTTGTTTAATTAAATAGCTAAGGGTAAAACTGTCTTTCTGTCAAAAAGTAAGAAAGAGAAAGTAGTAATAAATGCACTTTTCTTAAACTGTGTGTTTTTTGTCAGGGGACAATAATTTTAGGACGGAGGGAGTATAAAGGAAAACCGTATACGAAAAAGACTATGATTTCGATTGGATGTCCTAAAACAACTAAGTTTTTATAGAACGTTTTGTAATATATTTGGACAAGTAAATATGGTTAATGACTTTTCGTTACTTGACTCGTTTATGATTGCACAACAATTTCTCAATAGAAAAAAGCAGATTCGTAACTAACATTTGGTGTAATAGGCTGCATGCAGTGATCAGTCGATCTTGTGGGTCGCCTCTCCGTCGATCGAGTTGTCACCACTGCATGTTGTGGGTCGCTGTGGGTTGTTAGTCTCTTTTATGGAGAAAAGGGTCGAGTTCACGATCAAGTCGTGTGCTTCTTTGTGCGTGTGTTAAATTAATTACATTTATTTTTTAGGGTATGTTTTTTTGAGTGCAAGTCGTCTTACTATGCGTAAAAGGTCTCTTGTAAATCGTTGGAGAGAGAGAAAACTGAGGTCGTTGTGACTCTGTGAGTCATTGCTATTGTGAGTAGCCTTAATTAGTTTATGTGTTTTACTACCAGAAGCTATAAGAGCACTAGGTACCCATGATGTCATCAAGTTGGTGTTATGCGAAAAGTGCTACCAAATCAACATTTTTCCCATAACACCAAAATACCCCACAAACACCCATCCCTCCATAACTAAACATTTCTGGTGCCGCCCATGACCCCAATTTTTTTCCTTTTCATTTATTCAAATTTAAATAATATTAAACTAATATTAAAATTTCATTAATTAAAAAAATGATACATAAACAGAAAGATACGTACAAAACGATACATTAAAAATAACGATAACTTAAAAGAAATACAATTTAACGATTAATGTTTCATAAATGCTCCACGATATCGTGTCGAAGGTGGTTGTGAACTTCCCTATCCCGGAGTTCTTTGGTAATATCATTAACTATTTATTTAAAAAGTGTAGAACTCATACGATACCTTCGCCTAAAACTCCTTTCCGGGTATTTAGGTGGATTTTCTTCGTCAACAAAATAATCTTCCATTAGCCGTCGTTCCGCATCTTCTCGTTGACGTGGTATTTATGGCCTAGTACGACGACAACCTCCCAAAGTAGCACCCGAACTCTCGGCTTCGTCATTCTCCAAAGCTTGATATTGTTCAAAATATTCAAAATATTAAGTATATTCTTCAACATCTTTTTGGTCGTAAATATCGTACATATCGAGCGCGTTGGGATCCATATAGTGTTTTTTTAAAGAAATATAGGTGAGTTGTGTATGTAGAAGTGTGAAAAAATATGAAGAATAATGGGGGTATTTACAAGATTTTTAAAAGGTAAAAATTTGAAAATGAGGTATTTAAACCACTCTTTAAACCACTCAACGGCTCTATTTTACCCAATTTTAAAAATTAGCCGTTATTAAACGTTATAAAGAGCATCTCCAATGGGGTGGTTTTTGCAAAGCTTTTTACTATTTGAAAAAGCTTTTCAAAGACTTTTTACCATTGTGTACAAAGGCTTTTCAAGAGGTTTGAAAGAAAGACTTGGCACTAGCCAAGTCTTTGAAGCAAAAGCTTTTCACTTTACAACCTTGTGATAAATGCTCTAACTCAAAACAACTTCACCATTTATGACAATAAATGCTCCAAGTCATTGAAGACTTGGTAGCATTGTGGATGCTCTAAAAAAAGAAAATACATGAAAAAGCGAGAAAATTACCCAAAAACGCGAGTGGTGGTGTGGGTATCGCGCGATCACTTAGCGTTTTCCAAAAGCATTTGGTAGGTGGTGACGGCTCAGCACTTGAAAACGTGCAGTAACTTATGCTCTAAGGGGTGTGGCCAAGAGAGTGTGTTTTAGACTTAGTATGATTGTTTGCATGAAAATTCCCATTCAATCGATTTTTGTGGCTGTCAATTTTTTTTTCTTTTCTTGTAAGATAAATCTATCAAGTTTATATACATCTGAAAAAGATTCAATAATTGAAAATGACTTAACCTTCCAAATATGAAAACATGGTACTCTTTAGTACACGTAAATTGTTATTCATCTTGCACACGTAATTGTGGGTCTCATGGCTATATCTGCAAGTAATGGACTAATGGACACCAATTTTTTTATTTTTTATTTTTAACCATGGTTTCACCTTTTAGCCGACTAATTTACGAGGTTTAAATCCACCGCTACGCACGCAGACTCCAATAAGGTAGAACCCTCTCTTTTCAGGAGGTTGGGGTGACCACTTATGGAAACCAAATTCTTCGTTTTTGTAATTGTGGGTCTCATCTAAATTTAATCACAAGAAGTAAATCATCATCTGTTCACTTCACACCATACAGTGCAAAATGAACATGGTCACAGTAAACCGACCTAAACGGGTAGCATACACACATGTTATCTGCATTGGTATTAAAGACTTTCCGAAAGAGTGTGGTCTGGTTAGTAGTAATGAACCATTAAACATGAATAGGTAAGTTTCAATCCAAGATGATATTTTGGAAACGCTAACATAATGCTTAACGATTAAGAAACTAAAATAGATTGACAAAGATGATGCTGTGACGAGAAAGTTTTAATCCATAACAAAGCGTTAACAAGTCTAAAGGACTGGTAAAGATGATATTGTGACAAGAAAGTTTTACTCAGGTGGGCGTAAACAACCCCCTGGAAGAAGGAATTTGAACTTTTCTGCGTTTTCAATCAAGTAAGTTGGGTAGTATGAAAAGCTGTGAGACGAACGTGGTTTGCAATTGATCCATCTTCCCGTTAAAGTCGCTCTAAAGTAAATTCTTCGCCGGTGGTAAAACATGTCATTAAAGTTCTCACGTTACATAATCTTTTCCTGGATTTTCTTATGATCCAAGTGCTCTTTGCTTTTGACACGGTCTGCATGGCTATATGCCTTCATTTTGTCCACAAATTCACTCAAATGCTTAAAACAGAAACTGCAATGCCATCCTGCATCAGCAAGAACAAGTTCTGTTTGGCGTCCATGCATGTAACGAGTATTCTGATGGTATACATGGCTTGTAGCCTTCCACGTTGGGTCCGTTGGAAACTCAAACGAATACAAATACTTTTTCATATCAAGATGCAGAATTGGTGGCAACCCGTCACACCATTGAAGTAGCTTAATAGTATTTCTACTAGGAATCTCATCAGTGTCCGCTACAATTAAAATATCCCCATCAGAAATACCTGAACTCCTAACCAAATCATTCATTGACACTCGATGGTGTGCCTCTACAGAAAACGGTTTTACACGCTGTCCTTTAGGTGCTAATTTACCAGGAAGAAAACCATAAACAATTTTTCCTCAACAAAGGAAAAACGCTCACGGTTTTCAGCAAAAGTAAGAGCCTTTGGGAGACCCGTAAAAGTAGCATTTGATTCAAGAATGATAAATTTGGTGACATACGGATCAAGTTCACCCCATCTAACTTCAAGTAAGTCCAACTCGTTGCTGAATATGATTGCATCAAACACTCTACGTGGTTTAGACCGTAAGGTCCATCCATGGAGTTTACAGATCGTGCTCATAGAAGCGTTTTCTGCATAATAGTGAGGCACGTACTGTAATGGACGAGGTGGTGTGTCCCATATCGGCCTCAAGAAGTATGTGATCTTTTCATAGTGGTTAAAGATCATTGTAAAACATAATGGTAAAAGTATCAAGATTACCAAGCATCTAAATCCAGGAAGACGTCGTCTTGAGACAACCAGTCCTCTTGAAGCCATACGCGCAATGATCAAGATTAGCTGCTAATTAGCAGGGATTTAAACTTAGAAATCTTTATTGCTTCTGTATTCTGCTTAGCAAATAAATAATACTCTTATGAACAAGTGCTTATGTTTAAAAGTTTTGTCAATATGTATAATCTTTAACAAAGCTGCAGATGTATCAAAAACTTAAACTCAAATTTACGCTATACAACGGCAAAGTTACATTTCTGGCTATTTTGGTCTTAAGGCATGGAAATTACCCATTTGCTAAACTAACCCAAATTGCAAATGAAAAAGATTCTTTTTTCTTTGGTATTATTAACTTATTTGACCAATTAAACAAACAAACCTTGGGATTGCAGAAGGCATTTTGTCTGTTATTAAACAATAGTAACTTTTAGCAATATCTCAAGTAAACACTATACAACAAGTATCAACATACATACTTTCAAGTGCTTATGTTTTTTAAAATAAGCAGATAAGCAAACTTTTAGAAGTGTTTTGAGAGTGCTTATCTGCTTAATACATAAGTGCTAAGCAAAAAGTACTTAATAAGCAATCCCAAAAACCATAATGGTGTAACTTACAATCTCAAATAGTGTCCCGATATGTCTTGAAAGAGTTGTTAATTAAGGATTGCTTAATTTCGAGTGCTTATTCTTTCCACAGTGAGCGGATAATAAATAATCTATAGTAGACTGTTTCGGGTCTTAGGTGTGTCTGGAATGACACGAGTCACATGACAAACATTGGGCATGTAAATAAGCACATGAACTCCAAACACTAAAAAAAGGTAAAATCGCACAAATTCACAATAAGTGTCGGGTTACATAAATAATTACACTAGTACACAAAATCATTTCTCACTACATCGTGTTCACTCATAAATTTTATTTGTAAAACAACATCAACAAACCATTTGGCCAGAGACGGAATGGATCTATTTGTTAAATATGGGGGCAAGTGCCCCCCATGGCTCGTTGAAAAAGTCAAAAATTTAGTGTAATTTTGACCTTTTTTCGAAAGTGCCCCCCAAATCGAGAATCAAAATTGCCCATCTCGATTAAAACCAAATTCAAACAATTTAGAAATCTTTTATATATCCTTATCTTTCTAACTAAAAAATACTGGATTTATATTTCGTCCTTAGTTTTTTCTTCCACATTTTGTTGCCATTGCCAAAAAAAAAAAAAATTGCCCCCCACAAGCTAATTTCCTGGGTTCCTTCACTGATGATGGCGTTCTATGAACACAAAAAACAATAGGGGGGTGTTTGTTTCGGATTATATAGCGGGCTTATGGCTTATTTAGTTTCCGGCTTATGTTTCATACAGTGGCGGAGCCACGATCTTGGCATATAGGGGGCAAAAAAAATTTCTCCGAAAACAGCTCCAAAAAAACCGCAGCTTTTTAGTAGCGTTTTAGCAATTTTTAACAGTTTTTTAGCAGCTTTTAGCAATTTCTTAGCATCTTTTAGTAGCTTTTCAATAGCTTTTTGATATTTTAAGCAGCATAATCCGGGGGCAATTTGAGATTTTGGATGGTGGCCAAGTATAAAAATTAAGGCCATAAAAAATACAATTTTTACACTAAAAAAATTAAAATCGCCAGTTTATCGGGTGCGCAAGGCCCTAACCTTGTCATGGCTCCGCCTCTGGTTTTATAAGCTCACTTTTTGTAGCTTATTTAGCTTATCATAATAAACTTATAAAAGCCGAAAAGTTTCAAAAAAGGTAAGCTTATGAAACATAAACCGAAAACCACATAAGCTATAAGCCCGTTATAAAAGCAGAAACAAACAACTAAAAAACTAAACAACATATATCAACAAAACAATACAAAGTACCTATGAATCCTAAACAAAAACATATAAAAAAACCATGATCATGAAATGAAACACAAATACCTTAACAATGATCATCAGCTTTATATTCAAAAACCCAATTTGGTTAAAATATTTACGTTACATATTATATACAGACAGATCATGGGACAAAAACAACAAAAATATTGTGAATCCAGGTAACGAATAAAAAGCTGCCACGTGTTGGTTAATTAGCTTGTGAATCCAGATAATGTTTTGTTGGATGTGAGTCTTCTGTGAATTTATTACACATGGAAAATTGAATTTTTATTCCTTTTTTTGGTAATAGGAATTGATTAGTCTTTTTCATTTATTACATGGATTAAGTAGTAAACATTTTTTCTTTCTGGTAATAGAAATTGATATTTCGTAGTGACATAATTTTATGATTCTTTTTAGAGAAATATTAACAACAGCTTGTCGTAATATTTTTTTATTACAATACAACCTATCAATAATTTTAATTGGATGATAATCTCGAAAAAATTAGAGAGAATTTTGGAATGAGTGAATACACCATTAATACTTGATTGTGATTGGTTGAATTTTATCTTAACAACAACCTTTAGGGTTGTCATTGGCAAAACCCTTAGGGTTGTCATTTGCAAAACCCTTAGGGTTGTGAGCAAAACCAACCGAAAACCGAACCGAACCGACAAACCGAGCCAAGCCGAACCGACCGAAACCGAACCGACTATTTTCGGTTAGCTTTTCGGTTTCGGTTTTGTCGGTTCGGTTCGGTCCGGGTTTAAAAGAAGAAAAATACGCCTAAATTATCTATTCGGTTCGGCTTTTGTTGGTTCGGTTCGGCTTCGGTTTTTCTTGGTAAAATTCGATTCGGTTTCGGTTCATGTTTTTCCTCAAACTTGGTTTTCGGTTCGGTTTTGAACCGATGCTCACCCTTACTTGGGAGGTGGAACTTAAACTGATAAGGAAAAATGTTGCAGCTGTTATTGAATGTAATAGAAAGAGTGTTTTGGATACTGGTCTTTTGTAGTGGTGAGCATGGTGCGGTTTGGTGTGGGTTTTGACTAAAACCGAACCGCAATCACGCTTGCGGTTTCTATAAAAATAAAAACCGAACGACACCACATTTTGCAGTTTCGATTTTGCGGGTTTTGCCGGTTTTAACCGCACCGCACCATCACTTATGACTTATATAATTAATGTGGGTTTTTACGGTTTTTTGTTTACAATCTTAGTTTTTTCGGTTATAACAATTCATATATTTAATGTAAACACACACATCACTTATGACTTATAAGAATATTAATGATAATATGCGGTAGAAGCCTTATTACACACATTAAATAATCAATGTGCCGTTTTTTGGTTTTAAATAATCAACGCGCGGTGCGGTGCGGGTTTGGTGGTTCGGTTTTACGGGTCAAACCGCAACCGCACCTTATTTTGCGGTTTTTCTTTTTTTTCTTAAAACCGATCCACTGGTTTTTGTCGTGGTTCGGTTTTTTGCGGTTTTGCGGTTTGCGGTGCGATTTCTTCTCACCCCTAGTCTTTTGGAGTATGGGTCATAGTTTGCAAAGGGATGTGACAGGGATTATCGAGATGTTTGGGCCTTAGAGGTATTGGATGACGTCTAATATAGATGCCTATCTGTTCTTTGTTTATGAGGAGGTTGATGCAGGCAAATTATTGGATAACCTTCATATAAGAAATGTAGTCCATTATCTATTGTATCAAGGCCATTGTATTGATGATGCCTACTTTGGATGCCTAGTTTGTTATCTATTGTGATGGGTAACTTCAGGTTGATAATGGACTAGCCTTTAAAGAGGAAATATAGTCATCT
>BQNB010040965.1:0-26801 GCA_026074375.1 Tanacetum coccineum | reverse complement strand
TGTAAAGAATGTCGTCATCCCTACGTATAGTGATCCAGTCAAGATGCTTGTAGTTTTGCCATTCGACTATTTCCACTTTTGTGCAGCCTTGGTCTTCGTAATTGAAGTAGAGTACTTGCGGCTTGACTCACCACCACGTAGGTACTCAAGGTCGTTATTGATGAAGTGATGAAACGGTATAACATGACGACCTTGATCATTTGGAACCAACGGTAGTGGCTGTCACAGATCATGAGGATATTGGCGGCCTTCGGGGTTGATCCAGTCTAATTTTTCGGTTGTGGCTTTGTAGACTTCTTCACAAAAGTATTCAAGTTCAGTTAAACTTTTGCATGTTCCTTTCATCAGCTCAAATGTTGGACCTTGGTATGTGCTTAATTACACATACCTTTTACCTTTAAAAACAAGCTAAAATAACCAAAAACGGACTTAAAATGCCATCTGTTAGCTCATCGAATGACTCTCGAGGGTCTTGTCTTCTTGTCAGATTGCTTAGCCAAGGTTGGACAGATTCATGAACGGCAGGAACAGACTTGTTCCATGGCTATGATCAGGAGAGTAGTCGTTTTGGTTGTTGAAAACCATAGTCTGGAGATGTTGGACTTCTTTTTCTGCTTGTTTCTCATGGACACCTGTTTCAAACTCTGTTGTGCTAGGTGCTTCAAAGACATTTGTAGTTTGCATAGTTTCCTCTACCGGATCAGATTGACTAGCAGATTGCTTATGAGTCTTAGAACCTGTAGTAGTCTTTCCTGCTGTCGTGGTTGTCATTTCTCTTGGAGCACTGGTAGATTCAGGTTCTTTTCCTGACCTTCTTCTTTTGGACCCCCGGTCTGTTCCAGCGGAGGGTCTTGTCTTCATGCTGTCCATCTCGAGGTCGTTTTTTTGTGTACTGTATCACTTAAGTATCTAGCAGAATTTTGTCGGCTTCATACGCATCGACTAATGCCTTGTAGAGCTGCCTTTGAATGTCTGACCTGTTGATAGAATTGTTAGCTTCCATCTTGTCAATTAAGATCTTTTTCAGCTCTAGTTCTGAAAGATTAGCAGCTACAGCATGAGACGTCTTGGCTTCCTTTGATGATCGTACCAGAACCTCAGACTCGAGTTGTTCGTTTACTAACTTCTCAATTTTTGGAGTAATTTTGGAGACTTCTTTCTTGACTTGTTCCTTGATTACTTTCTTCATTCCTTCATCGATTGAATCAAGGAATTGTTGATTTTCAGTATTAGACTCTTCTCGAATTCTGTCATACTTCAGTTGGACTGCAACATCTACTGCTTCCTGCATTTTATTTGCCAGATAATGGTCAACGATGCCAGGAATGGAGGAGAGTGCTTCAGCATATTGATTTGTTTGTCTGAGTTCCGAGAAGTTGTCTTCCAACGATTTTAGTCTGTAATCAAAGCCAAACAACGAAGCAAAGTTAGGAAGATTTTGAAGTGAGGAAGCTTAGAGAGTTAGACGGTGTCAGGATTGGTGGTTTGTTGTTGTAATTGATAACGAGAGGATTGGTGTTGGAGGATGATTGGTTGGTGCAGAGAAGGATGGCTCTACAATGGCAGTGACATGAGTATCTATTAGAGAGGTGGCTTCACCATGTTGTCCAAATATAGCATCAACAACAGGTATTCTTTGATTCGGATTTTAGCATGTTGGAGACGAAAGCCAGATGGATAATGAAGAAATCTGTTGTTGAACATCAGATTTACGGAGTTAGGGTCACATGAGTATCTTCTATTTCCTAGGGTTGCTTGACCTGGGGCTATATAACATTCGTCATTACAATCATCTATTCTTTAAGAAGTTGGCATTGGGTATCTTCGACCGCCTCATTACCTTGTTCTAGTCCTATACATCTGTAGGCATCGTCATCCGACTTTGGCTACTTCAACATCATCTTCAACTTCATTGTCACTGTCTTTCTTCATCTGATGATGAAATACAGTGGGTGTGTGAAATTTAGGATCAAAGGTATCGTCTTCATTAGTTTCCCTCTTCATGTATTATTTCATATCATGAGTTATGAGCTTTGGATAGATGAAAATCATTACCATCATCTTCTGATTTAGTCTGTGCTTCATCATACATCATTTTGAGTGTTCTATCTCGTTCATGATAATCATCATCTTCATCATCTGTGTAGTCTCATTATCATCATTTTTAGCTTAATCTTCTTCATTCTTGAGCTTTCTTTTTTTTTTTTTTTTTTTTTTTTTTTTTTTTTTTTTTTTTTTTTTTTTTTTTTTTTTTTTTTTTTTTTTTTTTTTTTTTTTTTTTTTTTTTTTTTTTTTTTTTTTTTTTTTTTTTTTTTTTTTTTTTTATCTATTTTTTTTTTTTTTTTTTTTTTTTTTTTTTTTTTTTTTTTTTTTTTTTTTTTTTTTTTTTTTTTTTTTTTTTTTTTTTTTTATCATCATCTTGATCTTCGTCATTAATTTCTAGGAGATCTTAATCTGAGTCATAATCAGGTTGCATCGGGAACCCATGTGGTACCGAGTTCCTTCATCTGCACCAAGAACCTACTGGCATAAAAGCTGTGAGTTTCTTTACGGCTTCTTTTTGTGATTATCTTGAGTTGCTCAGCCTCTGTCAAAATCGCCTCAGAGATAGTTTCCAACTCTGTAGCCTTCTGCTTCCCTTTTCCAGACTTCCTTTCTTTCTTTTCTTTTGGGACTGTGGGAGGCTTCATCTTAGTAGTAGTATCTGTATCAGCTTTCTTCTTACTTCCTTTCGTCTTTGGAGGAATCTTTCCTGAAGCAATAGCATGATACTCTTTGTATGATTCAGAGATGCGGATGTCCTCATTTGTTAACTCTGTTGGTAAGATAGCCCCGTACAGCTGAGTGTCTTCATTCCTTGAGATGACATTGATCGTCGTGAACATTGGGTCATCTCTGGCATAGTGCCAATTAACCTTGTTTCTTCGAGGAATTGAAGGATCTTTAGCCATAACAAAGTTGAAAGATTTGCTTATGGTAAAACGAGGTTAGTACCTCACATCCAAGCTGCCCTTCTTAGTATTCTTGTTCTCAATCTGGTAAGTGAAGTCCTCCCACAGTAGATATGCATAATCAACCTTCTTCTTATTGTACATACCCCACAAGATTTGAGCTTGAGAAAGATGAAGACTGTCATAGGATGGTTTACCCCGATACATTGTTGATGTAGCCTGCAAATGATCTCCAGGGTTGATGCAGTTTATTGACATTAACGTCAGTGATCTTCCTTATTTCTCCAGAGTGACCCAGACTAGCTAGAAATGCGAGAATCTCCTTCTCAAGTGGTGGTTCTTCAAACTTCTTATTACCGACTTTAGGGCAAATTTGAAGAATGTCTCTGAATTGATCAAGATCGAGAATGTGCTTTTTGTTATTCATCTTGAATCTGACAGATCGGTTATGAACATAAGCAGAGGCCCATAATTCTTGCATATAGATCTCTGGAGCATCAGCAGTGACTTGGAATGCCTTGTAGAAAGGAGTGAGCTTTAACACATCGTAGACTACTTGAAGAGTTGCTTCCTTTGATGTGACATCCGAGCTTAAACGAAGATTACATTTACCAATCTTAAGTCGGTCGGCAGGAGCAACTAACGCATCATCCAAAGCGATCTGATCCGCTATTGAGATTTCCATGAGTCTGTTTAAGAAAGAGTGAGTGCAGTTTATAAGGAGACACAATCATTCATTCATGAGAACCTTTATGACTTTTAGCACTTTTGAAGATCACATCTTAGATTAGACTATAGCGTATGAGACAAAGGACATATCATAACAACTAAGTTGAATGCAGTTAACCTCGGTTTTGTCAAGCTTTTAATGTCTATTTTAAACTAAGAGATTTGTTTAATTTAATCTTAGTTAGAAAAAAATCTGATCTTAAGTGTGTTATGTCAAAAAATTGGTTAAGTGTTGATAACATCTTCACTCGTTCGGTCCTCAAAGAAACACCTTGATCGGTTTCCACTAAATATCACTCGTTCGGTCCATATAATCAAACATTCCGTTTCGGTCCTCACCATCAGTCACTCGTTCGGTCCATGTTTTCAATCACTCGTTCGGTCCATACAATCAGTCACTCGTTCGGTCCTCACTATCAGTCGCTCGTTCGGTCCTCACTAGGACTCACTCGTTCGGTCCTTACGATGATTCACTCGTTCGATCCATACTGGATCCACTCGTTCGTCCTCAATGGATTCATAGTTCGGTCCTAAAGATCTTTCACTCGTTCGATCTGTTTACAAATCAATCGATCATTTCCCTCTACACTTCACTCATTCGGTCCTCTTTTTATATCTCTCGATCGGTTCACACTACTAATCACTCGTTCGGTTCATACGTGTTTATGCTCGTTCGATTCATACATTTTTGATCGTTCGGTTTCTTAAGGTTTTTCTAGATCGATTTTAACAATTAACAATCTAACAATGTTGACCTTAAGAAAAACCTTACCACTACGCTAGCATGTCCAGGAAATCATATTACAACAATCCCACACAAAACACATAATATTTATACATTATTTTGCATATTTCTATATTTTCGAACACAAACAGTCAAGAACATGATTAAATCTTAACAAATGATAAAACTTGATTAACCTATACATATATTACACCTAACACTACAAAAGCCCTCAATCAATTTGAAGTTTTAACCACTTTTTGATTTAAGAACCCTAATTTTATGATTAGGGCAACTGTGACCAAAAGTGGCGAAAACGATCAATTCCTTTGGGATTCGAGATGATTAGGTGATGATGATCAAGATTTAAGTTATACCTTATTGCTGAAAATGAGTGACTATGCCTTTTTTGAGGTGATGCGATTTGGAGATTGTGCGTATGTGTGTGTTTGAATGAGTTTGTGTGTGTGGAGAACAGTGAAACCAAACGGGTTGGGGGTGGGAGGTTATTTACCATCATTTCAACATTAGCACATTAGGCCCCTCTTGTTTAGATGACATCTAAGTTTTGCAATTAAGTTTTATAAGGTGAAATCAAATTAAACTATTAGCACTTTTTGTCCCTAAAGTTTTTCATACTTGCACACCTTTAGACTATAAATTGGCAAACTCAACCCTAAAGGCGTACTACAAGTAGACATAAGGCACACGTAAGCTAAACAAGTAAACTTTTGCCATAAGATATAGACCATATTGTTTTAAAAACTTTTTCCTTTTAAAAACTCTCTTTTATCATAAACGAAGAAATTTGATATTCTCTTTCCCTCCAAGCAAAGACATTTTTATTTAAAGAGCTGTAGACATTGTTTGCAAAACAATAACAGTTATATAAACTTTAAATAGTAGAAAACTTGGCATCTCTATATAATATACTGCAGAATCATAAACAATGCTATTGATCATTTTAGGGCCAATTACTTTTGAGGGTATAGAATGAAAGTTATGGAATCACTTAAAAAAGCAGTGTTTGGTTTATGAAATTTGAGTGAATCACTGAATCATGATTGAAATAATATCAAGAAACCCATAGAGCTATACCATGGTGGATAGGTACTTATATAGAGCAAAATGAAGAAGAGGTTATAAAATGAATTTTTCATGTTATTAGATTTTCCAAATCATGAATTGTACAAATAATAAAGGTCTGATTCGTGTCTACAATATCAGAACATGATATACATAAAAAAAAATACAAAATCCATTCCTATAGTGATTAAACCAAAAAAATTATTTTACAATTATATTCAAACGTGTCCATTCCAACATTTAACCAAATACATTCCTAAAGTGATTCGTATTAACACACAAAACGGGCCCTTAAGAAGGTCGACATAACAAAATTCGCTTAATCAAATTACGGGTTCATACAAAACTTGTAAGTGTATATAGGGCCGTCTCGTGGATTTCGGTGGCCCTATACCACAACTATACGGAGGCCCCACTAAATACCAAAAGTAAACGTAGAAATGAATATATCCATTGATAACGTGTAAAAATTATTACTAAGATTCCAAAAATATTAAAACAACGATACTAAAAGAAACATTTAACCGAGTTATAACCGAGTTATTTTAACGTATCTATGTATAGACCCAAATTCTTTCTTATTTGACTCTTCTGTTTTTTTTTTCTTTAAACGCTTTGAGTGTCCAGATGCGTGTTTTCTCAATCTAGGTGGCATGATTTCTAAAACACATCAAAACAATAATAAAAAATATCTAATTAGTACTATAATTATACTTTATATTACGGAGTACATAATACTAAAACATAACATCTAATATTATATACTTTGTGCTCGATTAAAAAAGAATAAAAGATGTATACCTAATTTAATTAATAAGTTGTACTCTATAAAACAAAAATCATAAAGAAAATTCAAAACAATAAGTTTGAAAATTACCTGATGTGTTATAAGCTATAACTTATAGAATTGAATCGATCGCAAACGAAAGTATTACGGCTTGCGGCAAGTTCTTTTCCTCCAAGCAGTTTTTTAATATGAATTAATGGCATACGTTTTGTTTTTTATATATATACTAGGATATTAGAGTTTAATTGGGCCTTAGCCCTATTAGCCCCACAAAAAAAGGAAATTGTCAGTTGTAGTCGGTGTCTTATACGGCAGACTTTTTTACCCCATTCTATATTAACATAATAATAAAATCATCATTGAATGCATCTATATATAGTCAACGATCTTTAGAAATTGGTGGCCCTGATTTTGTGGTGGCCCTGTGCCATTGGTCCTGTGGCACCCCCAAAGAGCCGGCCCTGCTCAGATACAACATGAAAATGATCTCAAGCATCCAGAATTTCTCGGACACCACTAACTTCTATCTCTGGCATTTGTCCCAAACACCAGAAATCATATCAGAAGAGTTTTTCTCAACTGCATTCACCAGTTTTATAATCAAATGACCAAATCCTCATAACTACATTTCCATAATCCAGTCAATACACGGATCATTCAACCCACATCCACAATAATCTGGAAAGACGAGATCAGGCATCACCATGAAGAATTTAGCCCCCTTTCACAATAAATGAGGGGCTCTCCCCATCACATTTCCTTCTCATTTGAACTACAAATCCAATAGTAGCCCAACCTCACTACATAGATAAGAGAATAAAGAGGAGAAGGCATCACTAGATCAGCATCACTAGATCAGAAACACTCACCCTCATTTATATCTATTAAGTAGACACTTTTAAGTCAAACTTATCTCTTTTCTAAGTTTTATATGTGCAGGGGTTAAAATTGTCAAGTGCTGATTCTAGAGTTAGAAGCTGAAAGTGTCAAGTACCTAACATCAAGGGCTAAAGTGGAAGTATTGTGGCTATATAAGGAGAAGCTCCAACTTCTCCTTACCGTCTTTCTTTTCATCAGTCTTGATTATCTCTCTCAAAAGTTCTTGTGTATTTGTATTGATTCAATCTCTTTATTTGAATCTTTACTTGTGTTTCTTTGTAAAACTAAATCAATCTCTTTATTTGATTTAGTAAGTATTGTCTTGTGTGATTGAGAGTTTGTAGTGAGCTTCAATAGCATCCGTTAAGGGGACTATTGTTTCTTGTGTATGTTTGGTTGAACTCGTTTGAGGACAATCTTCCGTTAGGTGTTTTAGATCAAAATAATAAAAAGGGGAGGTTGGTTGAGTAATCATGTGTTGTTATTGTGGTTAGTTTGATCTTTGATATCATTTTTACATGGTATCAGAGCCAGGTTTGATTCTTGATCGATCTTGGATAATTAGGGTTTCGGAAAATTAAGGATTCTGGTTGATTTGATCGATTAAGGCGATTGGTTTTGTGATTTCAACGATTTAGTTGAAATTAGTCTGATTGGGTATTCGATCTGGTGATTTGGGGTGATTCTTGGTTAGGGTTTTGCAAACCTTAATTTCTGGATTTTTAGGGGTTCATCTGCATCTGGTATTCTCTTCTTTTCTTGACTAAGTGAATCAAGAAAGGGGGAATTGTAGTCTTTCACTGCCTATTGCACCGTAACACCTCTTTTTCTCTTGATTATGTTTTCTTATTGTTTGATTTTTCTTTTCTTCTTGACTAAGTGAATCAAGAAGAAGGTTTTGGTCTTTTGTTTGTTGTTCTTTGTTGTCTTAGTTAAATCTGCCCTTAACCTACCACCTTGAGTGGCAAGGAAGCATAGGAACCTCTTTCTCTCCTTTCTTCTTAATTGATTGTCTGATTAATTGTTGTTATTATGGCTATTGGTGATGCTTCTAGTTCTAATAATGATTCTGTTAATGGTCTTGATAGTGGTAATCCTTTGCATATGAATCCTAATGATTCTACTAGTACTTCTTTGATTCCTTTTAAGTTGCTTGAAACTGAGAATTATTGTATTTGGAAATATGAAATTGGCTCTTCAAGCCAGGAATAAATATGCCTTTGTTGATGGTACTTGTGTTAAGTCTGCGTATGTTGCTAGTAATATCTTATATGCCCAATGGGATAGATGTAATGTTGTTGTTCTTACTTGGATTATGAATTATGTGTCTGCTGATGTTTATATGGGTTTGGTTTACTCTGTTGATGCTGCTACTGTTTGGAAAGATCTTGAAAGTACTTATGATAAGGTTGATGGTTCTATTATTTTCAATTTGTTACAAAAGATAAATAGTATTCAACAAGGGGTAGTTCTTTGGCTGATTATTATCATAGATTAAACTCCTTATGGAGAGAATTTGATGCCTTGACTAAACTGCCTGTCTATGTTTGCGATGCTAATAAAGAATTAGATACCCATAACAAACTTATGAAGTTAATGCAGTTCTTAATGGGATTAGATGATTGTTATCAGTCTGTGAGGAATAGTCTTTTAATCAAGGATCCTCTTCCTGAGGTAAAAGATGCTTATGTGACTATGTCTAGGGAGGAATCCCATATAGGGATTCCTGAGTCTTCTAGTGTTACTGAGGGTAAAATTAATGCCATTTCTTTTGCTGCAAAAAGTTCAAACAATTTTAAAAGAGGCAATAATAATGCTAATAATGGTTATAATAACAGTCACACTAGGAGTAATAATAATAAGAATGTTAATAGAGGATCAAATCCTAACTTGTCTTGTAAGAATTGTGGTATGATTGGTCATACCATAGAAAGATGTTATGAATTAATTGGGTATCCACCTGGGTTTAAAAAGGTAACAAATCCTATTAAACAAACTAATAGGTTTAAACAGGGGTTTAATGCTAATATTGATGTGAAATCTAACGACAAACAACAGTCTGCTAGGAGTCAAAACACTTCTTCTTCATCTTTTACTCCTGAACAGATGAAAAAATTACTTAACTTGATCAATGAAACATCAAATGGAAGCATACATGCCAACATGGCAGGTAGGGCAATTTTTTTAATGGAAATGTCTGGTTTAATATTAATTTTCCAAATATTTTTGTGGAAATAATAATATGTATATTAAAACTATAACATTGGGGTGGATTATAGATTCTGGGGCAAAGCAACACTTGACAGTTTCTACTGTTGGTATGTCTAATGATGTGCTGTCGTGTAGGGTCAATTATTTGATTATCAAGTTTTAAATTTATATTTAGCCGACAAACCTAAAACAACACTTTAACGAGCAGTGTACCCGGTCAAGATGGAGTTCGCGGTAAGTAGGGTGTCGATCACTAAGAGTGGAAAATTAATCCTATATTCTATCAGTATTTTAATTACTTTATTTACCGGTTAAACCTATGCTATATACGTTGTCTAATGATATGGGGGTTTTTAGCCTGAGAGATTGGCACAGGTTTGTTGGAAACAAATACCAATTCAATACACAATAAACACAAAAGAAGAAAATTAGAAGATAGAAAAGCGGTACAAGCCAAATGATAGAAAACTGTATTAGCCATATTAAATCTGGTTCAATGCTGGTTTGTTTGTTTTAGTGCAATGATTTACTTATCTCGAAGCGGCATATCATTCTTAAGACTTAGGCGGGACATCATCCTAAGACCTAGACACGATTAATCCTGTCATAATTAAACGCATCCGCATAAAGCATCCTTTAGTTTAATTATAATCTATCTTAGAGAATTAAAGCAGTGGTGATCCTGTTAAAACCCTAGCCCAACGGGACTTTACCCACTTATTGTTTGATGGTGTTTTATATACTGGTAGTCCACTATTCCAATCTTTATCAGTAAATTAAGAGCATGATTGCTGAAACATAAACGGGTCACCTACCGGTCCAACTAAGCTCATAATTCAAAGACAAAGACAAAACGTTATTTGTGATCCTATTGGTCCAGACATATGAAACACGATATGGAGAGCTATCCCGGTATCTAGATTACTTGGTCTGTATCACTAGATCCAGTTGAATGATAGGTCGCATATTCAAACACATAAACAAGTATGAGGTGATAAACATAATTAAACAATCAACGATAAATTAAGAAATCGATTTTAAAACAAACCAAACATTGAACTTTCATTAAGATGGCTAATACCCGAGGGTATTAGCCCACAACCATTGTAATTATACAAGCGTAATCAAACAATTGAAAATCAAATGATTAAAAGAGTAAAAATTACACGATGTCTTTTATGGATTCATGATCAATACTTGACCATGGTGGCTGATCTTCTATTCTAAAATTCGTCTTTAGTGAGTATGGTATAAAGAATATGATATTGCACACTGAAAACTCATTTTTGAGTCTTCTATTTATAGTGTCTGAAAAAGACTCGATACGCCGTATCCAGCAAGGTCGATACGGCGTATTGGGCTGGATTCCTTGGAGTGCGCGCTATGTTCGTAATAAATCTTTGATATCATTCCCAATTTACTTGATTTACTGTATCTTCGAAGAGTTATCTTCATGGATACAACGTATGTAGACAGAGTGAATACGCCGTATTTGGAATCGGTCAAACGCGTTTTCTTGTGAAGTCTTGGCGCAGATACGCCGTATCTCTTTAGTTGGATACGACGTATTGGTGAAATTTTAGCAATCTTCAAATATCTTTGTTTTGCTCCATAATTTGCGGCCTTTAGCTCGTGCTTCACACAACCACTCCTGAATTACTGCATTTATCAACTTTGAAGCAATTAAGTACCAAATAATGCAATAATTATATAAAAGTAGGCAAAACAGATGGGATAAATGATATAATAAAGTGACGTTATTTGATGTCATCAAATATCCCCCCACTTGAATCCTACTTGTTCTCAAGTAAAGTTTAGAAAAAGTTTCGGTTTATGAAAATGTGTCCTAACCGAAGTTAAGGATTTTCTGTTAAGCATCGTTTTGTCCTAATCACCTATACATAACCAAGCTCCTCACGAAATATGGAAATGAAAACACTCAGATCACTCAACTAATCTAGGGTGCAACATTTAAGTAGTACGCTCAATTGCTCGGTCGTGATTAGCTTCGTATCATAGGCTTGGCAAGGATACACATCTCCACCGCTAAAGCTAAGGAAGAACAAGTCAAAAGCTAAATTGGGTTAAGATAAAAAAAAAAAAAAAAAAAAAATAAAACTGGGGGGGGGGGTGGGGGGCTTATCGGTTTTTTAAAAAATCATTCAACTTCCTTTCACCAATAAGTACCACACCAACAAGGCAGCTGTATCGTACATACACGGCCGTAACGACGGAATAGACATATACAATCCGAACACATCCCTGTTCGTGTTTAACCAGCGGTTAGGATGAAGAATGATATAGGGTGAGGCTAACATAACTTTCACCGAAAGTCGTCATCCAACAAGGCAGCCGAGACATGCATACATGCCCGTAACGATGGAATAGACATGCAAGCTCGAACAAGTCCTCGTTCGAGTAGACACTAAGGTTAGTTGCTAAGAAAGGGAAGTAAAATGAGTGTTAAGTAAAATTCACGAACAAATAGATTAAGCCAACAAATAAGGTACGGTTGCTAGTAACTTTCCCCCGACCATTCCATGACAGAGACTCGAACATATAGACAAACGCCTCGATCGCACAAATGAAAAAGACAACTTAAGTTGGCATTCCCATAACGATCAACTTCCCTTACATCCCGCTTTTACATACTTTTACGTAAGTAGTGATATCGGCCACTTTTTACAAGACTTTACATCGTTTATTTTTGTAACGTATCAACGAATAGTCGATCCTTCCAAGCGATTCTTTCGGTATAAACTTCTTTTGAACCGACTATTTTTCTTCCATCTTTTTTTCTTCAAACAATACATTATAAATCTCGGTTTGGTTTCACCGTCTTCACTATCATAATTCATCCGGATAATATTTTACTTGTAAAACTTCTTCTTCGGACATGATTCATAATCGAGAAAGTAGCCAAACTTACGAGCTACATATTTTTTCCATTGTATTGTGCAATTTCCCGACCATTACAGAGATAGAAAAATTTCACTTTGACACAAGAAATACAAGACTTTACACGAAAGCAACTAGCAACATTGGTAAAATAGGTTTAATCTACAAGGTAGGCTAAGGTGCAAAGGTGTAACGAAACATATAATGTGGTGTAGAAAAAGAAAAGATTGGCTCAACCGGTTGTTCTAGGGGGTTTTACTCTAAAAATGAGAGTAATCAAGGGTTACACGAGAGTTTAACTAACCAGTGTAGACAGTTAATTTTACGACATTTAGGCTATTTGGTTAAATCCTAGAAATTTATCAGTTGAACATGTTATTCCATCTAAATCCATAGTACTAATCATGGCGGTCTCGAGTGATATACCAGGCCAAGTTCTAAAGTCCACTACATCACCGGCACACTCATAATTTTGTAGAATTTTAGTAGACAGTTGGAAACAGAATAGGCTTAATTCTCACAATATGTATCAAGGGTTATAGTGCGCTAGGTAATGTAATTAGTAATTTTTACAAAAGTCATGCTAATTTTTTTTAAATTTTGGCCATTTTTAAGCACTTTACATGTTATTTTGTAAAAAAAAAAGACAAGTACGTTCTAATTCTTCATCCTCCCACTTAAATTATACAACGTCCTCATTGTATAGATAAAATAAAGAATAAGGAAGAGTAGAATTAGAATGGAAAACTCCCTAATGTTTTGCTCGTGATAATTCTCCAAGATGAGTCCTTGAGCAAAAAGTGTGTTGACTAGGGCTTTAGCATGCCCGGATAAGTTCAACACATGTCTTTTTCAGCATATACCATATCATAGTTTCAGCAAGGTCCTGTATAAAAGATTAGAAGACAAGTGCAAATTCTATCTCGCTATAATGGTATAAGAAAACAATTAAACACACAACTGTACAAGGATCAATACACCGTATCCTAAACCCTAGGATACACCGTATTGTTCATGTAGAAATAATTAAATTACTAAAAATTAAATATTAAGTTTTAAAAACTGATAACGTCCAGACAGCTCTATACGCCGTATCCAGAGGGGTTCGATACGTCGTATAGAGTGTCTGGGAAGACAGACTCATGCAGCAAACAATTAAAATGCGACAAACAATTAAAATGACCGGGTTGTCTCCCGGGAAGCACTTTTGTTTCAGCTGGTATTTAAGTTTAACCTTTTTCTCTGTGTCTTATGGTTTCGGGATTTTGAACCTGTAATCAATCAATGAGTCGTGTTGCTGAACTTACTGCCAGTCTTGATTCTATCACACACAAATAAACCGATCATCAAATAATATACATCAAAAGGAAATCAGTAAGTAAAGTGTCATAAGTGTAATGTACAGTACAGATCAACAAAAGATAATAGCATAAAGGGAAAGAGATCAAGGGTCGGGCTGAGCATCGGTATGAAGGGCTACAGAGGTGTTAGCATTGCCTGTCCTCAGTCTGACACGCCTTTAGAAGGACAACTGTGAGCTACCTACGAGTGTGATGTCGAATGGATGATAAGTCTGGCCGCTGGCATCTATAAGTTGTGTCATGCAGGTGATCAGCCAAGTGAAGACTCTAGACTACTCCGTGGTAAAGCTCTCGACAACTCCTCGCAAGCCTACGACATCACGCCGTAAGTCGTGCACCTCCTCCTCGACTCTCTCTATCCTCTATGACATAGTCCAGGGCTGGGGAGCTAGTGGAGGTGGTGGAGGTACTTGTGCTGGTGCTGGTGTTGGTGCTGGTACTGGAATCTCCTGAGCACCCTCCTCGACTGTCGGACTAGCCTTATCTGCCTCATAGGCACCAGCCGCAGCAGCCTGCTGCCTCTCTGGTCCCTGGGCTACCCAAGCCCATGTGTCATCGTACCTTGTGCAGATGTTGAGCCTCCCAAGTTCATGTAAATCAATCAACGGGAGCTCTCAGGTGACTACCTGCAACCCTCTTAATCCCTCGTCACTGACAAGCCCAAAATGCATAGCTACATGCCTAATAAAGTGCCCTCCTGACATCCTGGCCCCACTCTTCCTCCCCTCCGCATGCCTAAAAAAATACTGCGCTAACAGATGTGGGATGTTAGTAGTCCCACGGTCCATGCTGCGGAGGTAGAAGAGATCAATACCGGTCACCTTCTTAGGTGCCTGCCCCCTACCAGAAATACTATAAGCAATCATCATGTGGCATAGCCTCCTCACAGGGTCTCGAATAAGAACATAAGAAGGGGCGGGGCCCAAGAAGTCTCTGTCAGACGAGATCTCCATCCAATAATCCCTAAGATCCCCCTTGTCGGGGATCAATCTATCACTGCCATCCTAGTAGGCTCCAAACCCAGCCTCTGCCATCTCCTGCTCCTTGTGTAACCCCAACGCCAAGATAAACTGTCTCCACGTCATCCTCCTCCTAACACCTCCAAACTAAAAACACAGCGTATCCGCAACATCCAATCCCATCTCTGTATCGCTCATCCTACAAGTACTGAGAAACTCCATAATAGACTCTCAGACCAAAGGTGCTCGGATCTCAAATAGTCTCCTCCAAGCATGACTCACGAACACCTGCTGCCCCTCTCCAGAATACACCATCCTCAATCTCACAGCCAAATCCTGCCTCATCTCGGGGGTCAAACCCTCAAAATCTAATACATGAACCCGGTTAACTGATCTGCTCCATATCGTCTCGAGCCTCTGCTCGTAACTATGCCTAATCCCCTCAGTGTACTCCTGAATCTGGTATATGAGCCATGGGTGTCTCTGATTAGCAGCTGGTAATGGTGCTATATCTGAAAAATTAACTAAATTAGTAATCATTCTGTGTGAGGTATAATACGGCGTATTCATAGAAGGATACGCCGTATGTAAGGGTCTGAGTTGAATATGCCGTATGTCTTTGAGAGGATACGACGTATGGGAGTTAAAGTATAGTCCCTTATATCAGGTCAATACGGTGTATCCAATTAACTGAATACGGCGCATTGAGGTGTAAAATTTGGGTAAAAATGGATGCAATACGTCGTATTCAATGAGATTGAATACGCCACATTGCTTCTGCAGTTTAAAATCAAAAAGGGGTTTTCCCTCATTTTACCCATTTATACCTCAATCTTATTATCAACGCATTGTTTTACTAAGTCTAATATCTAAAAGGAGGGGGAAAACATATCTTAGTCATATAAACCCTAATCTAAACCCTAACTCTAATTCATAATCGAAAAAGAAAGAAGGGAACAGAATGAATCATTACCGTTTGATTAAATATGCAGGAAATGTATAGAAACATGGGTGATTTTTGAAATTAAAGTGCGCAGTGAAAAAAATGTTTGATTGTGAGTAAAAAGTGTGTGTGAAACGATCCGACATATTTAGCTGGGTTTTTATACCCACGCTCGATACGCCGTATAGGGATTTGTCTGATACGACGTATCAAACATTAAACTGATATGGCGTATAGGTGTACCTATATACGCCGTATGGAGACCAATTTTCAAAGTTTTAACAAAGAAGAACGTACCTTGGCCTCCGCAACATTTGTATGAGAACCATCCTTGTAATACCACTTAGGGTCGAACAAAATGCCAAACAGCACATACAAATTTATAATAAGAAAGAATAGCATTCCGTAATATTCCCAAATCACGATGTTTACTTTTAGATTCATGCCAAAACTACCTGTTTTAAAAGTTCTTATGGTTTTATCGTGACTTGTTTTAGAAAGCCCATTTTTCCCATGTGAAATTTCATTATCCTCTGATGACTGTATTATACCGATATCGTTATCATCATTGGCTTTTTCTGATTTTGAATCATCGGGATGAATGATGTTGAATAGATCATTGAAGCGCGAAACAATCTCTTCATCATATTCAGACAATGATGCTTCACCAATTAAATTAAATTTATCGATACTTTCAAAACTTACAAGAGGGTTAATTTCAAGATCTGATTTAGACGTTAAGCCATCGTTATAGACAATGGCTGGAAATTCATTTTCAAAATCTTTAAAGTAGTCTAAATCATCAGTAGGGTTGGGTGACGAAGGAATATTATCATTTTCCGAATCCGTTTTCAAATCATTGACATAAATTATTTTATACGAAAATGATTTTTCATCAAAAATTACCATGTAATCTTCATCGTCGGATTCTTCTAATGAAATTCTGAAGTCTACCTTGTTTTCGTTAGGAGGTCATACTGTTGGTTCATACGGGATTGTTGTTAATGTATTATCAAAGATTATGGCCGAGAATTCAGTTTCGAAGTCAATGGAACAGTCGTCCTCATCTTCATAGTTTTCAACTTTCCCGAACGTGGCAGTTTACCAATTAAACGTTTGACCATGTCTTCGAGCTTTTTCTTCTTCGAGTCTGATGTATTCCTCCATGGTGATATTCGGGTCGTATATTCTTTTCTTTCTTCTAGTAGGGTGGTATGGTAATCCATTTCTTACTTACCAGGCTGGGATATAATCTAAGGTAATACGTCATATTGAGCAATGCAGGAATTAAACAAACACATAATGCGAATGAATACAAAAAGGATTAAATAATTTGATTACACTAAACTAATTTAATTAAAGGTTAGAAATACTGATAAAAATAAGGTTTAATTATTTAACTCCCCGACCAGCGCGCCACAAATTCCTGATGGTAGTCGTGTAGGGGTCTTTTATTTTTGATTATCAAGTTTTAAATTTATACTTAGCCAACAAACTAATAACAAATCACTTTATCGAGCCAGTGTACCGGGGTCAGATGGAAGTATCGCGTGTGTAAGTAGGGTGTCGATCACTAAGAGTGGAAAATTAATCCTATATTCTATCAGTAATTTATTTAGTTTATTTACTGGTTAAACCTATGCTATGTACGTTGTCTAATGATATGGGGGTTTTCAGCTTGAGAGACTGGCACAGGTTTGTTGGAAACAAATACCAAATTCAATACCAATAACACTAAATAGAAGAAATTAGAAGATAAAAAAGCGTGGTACAAGCCAAATGATGAATAACGGTATTTAGCCATTTGTTAAATCAGGTCAATATGGTTTGTTTGTTTTTAGTGCACATGATTTACTATCTCGAAAGTGGCATATCATTTTATGACTTAGGAGGGAACATCATCTTGAGACCTAGACCGTTTATTCTGTCACTAATTAAACGCATCGCTTATAAGCTCATTTAGTTTAATTATAATCTATCTTAGAGAATTAAAGCAGTGGTGATCATGTTACAATCCTAGCCCAACGGGACTTTACCCACTTATTGTTTGATGGTGTTTTATATATTGGTAGTCCACTATTCTAATATTTATCAGTAAATTAAGAGCATGGTTGCTGAAAACATAAGAGATTAATGATGATGAGGAATTTGACTATTCAAAGATAAAGACAGAACGTTATTTGTGATCCTATTGGTCCAGACATATGAAACAAGATATGGAGAGCTATCTCGGTATCTAGATTACTTGGTCCGTATCACTAGACCCAGTTGAATGATAGGTCGCATATTCACACACATAAACAAGTATGAGGTGATAAACATAATTAAACAATCAATGATAAATTAAGAAATCAATTTTTAAAACGAACCAAACATTGAACTTTCATTAAGATGGCTAATAATCAAGGGTATTAGCCCACAACCATTGTAATTATACAAGCGATCAAACAATTGAAATCGAACGATTAAGAGAGTAAAAATTACACGATGTCTTCTATGGATTCGTGATCAATGCTTGACCTTGGCGGCTGATCTTCTCTTCTAAAATTCGTCTTTAGTGAGTATGGTATAAAGAATATGATATTGCACACTAAAAACTCGTTTTTGAGTCTTCTATTTATAGTGTTTGAAAAAGACTCGATACGCCGTATCCAGCAAGGTCGATACGGCGTATTGGGCTGGATTCCTTAGAGTGCGCGCTACGTTCGTAATAAATCTTTAATATCATTCCCAATTTACTTGATTTACTGTATCTTCGAATAGTTATCTTCATGGATACGTCGTATGTAGACAGAGTAAATACGACGTATTGGGAATTGGTCAAACGCATTTTCTTGTGAAGCCTTGGCGCAGATACGCCGTATCTCTTTAGTTGGATAAGGCGTATTGGTGAAATTTTAGCAATCTTTAAATATCTTCGTTTTAGCTCCAAATTATGCGCCTTTTAGCTCGTCTTCATAAAACACTCCTGAATTACTGCATTTATCAACTTTGAAGCAATTAAGTACCAAATAATGCAATAATTATATAAAAGTGGGCAATATGATAAAGTGATGTTATTTGATGTCATCGTCTAATATTGTGGATATTTCAAATTTAAAAATAACTGTAGGACACTCATGAGGTGTCATTTTATACACTATTTCGGGGTCATTTAACCCTTTAAATCATGCAAATATGCCAAGATTATGTGCTTAATCGTTTGTTTTCGGGTTTTTAGCACTTGGATGACATTTTGAGGAAATACACGTGACTTGGGCTCATTTAGAGAAGAAATGGACAAGACTACGGACCTACACCAAATCTCTTGGAGAATTATGCATACAACGTGTGGAGACGGCGTCACAGGCATAAAGCGACGCTGTCGCAATCTATCTGGTGACGGCGTCAAGAAAATAACGATGGCGTCAGGACGTGACCGACTTAAAAGAGGATCTAGAATCATCTACGTGGCGACGGCGTCAGAACTTTAAAGCGACGCCGCCGCAATGATTTTCCTATATATATTAAATCAAAATTAGGGTTTTAAGGGTGTAACTTTGTATAACTTTAGGGAGACGAACCCTAGTCGTTCTAGCAGCTTTTAAGGTCATTTTTAGGGCCTCAAAACCCTATTTTAACTAAGTAAGATTGTTTATCATTAATCATTCAATATGTCTACGTGTTGTTTGATTGATTTATGTTCTTGCTTTATCTTTAACATGCTAGGCTAAACCCTCATTTGTATTTACTTATGATTGCATGAAACTTAGGTTATAGATCCTTTTGATGTTGCTTCTTGCTAATGGATGTGCGCGTTAGGCTCTAGAAAACTAGCCATAAGATATTAAATTGGCAAAGCAACAGATCTAGGAGAAGCAATCTGAGGAGTAGTGCATGATTATATAAATACATCTTTTTATCATAAAGTTATCACAAGTAGTTTAGATTATATTTAGTTTAATTAGCTAAAACAAACCAACCTCTTAAAACCATGATATTTACTTGCTTTCTTATAAATATAAAAACACAAAAAGAATCTTCTCTCAACCCTTTAGAATTCTGTTAGACCGTGTTCGAGCCTTTCCAACTTTAGAGAACGATAACAACCCCCCGAGTCTTGCCTATACTACACTGCAACGATTAGGTACACTACCTAGGGAATTATAAAACTTCCTGTGAACTCTTAACGACACCCACATCAGACACCCTAATGGCACTTTAGCTACTGTAAGCCATGTTGGAAACTTACAGTTAACTAAAAATGTGGTTTTATATGATGTTCTTGTTGTTCCTGGATATTGTGTGAGTCTCTTGTCTATGAATAAGATGATTAAGGATAGCAAATTATTTGTTGGTTTTGATGAGGAAAATTTTTATATTCAGGACTTGAAAAAGGAGATAACCTTGGGGACTGGTAGTCAATCAGGTGGCTTATATCTGTTTGATTTGAAATCTGATAAGAATATAGGTAATGTGAATATGGTTCATGCTTTTAATGTGTCCAAGTCTCTTTGGCACAACAGACTTGGTCATCCTGCTGATCAAGATCTTAATTTGTCTAAATCCATAGATGTTTCTGCTTGTGAAGTCTGTCATAGGGCTAAACAAACAAGGGAACCATTTCCCTTGAGTGATCACAAGTTTGAGAAAGTTAGTGATCTAATCCATCTAGACTTGTGGGCCCCATACAGAGTAACAAGCAGAGACGGATTCAAATATTTTTTGTCTATTGTTGATGATTTCTTAAGGGCTGGATGGGTTTATCTTATTAAACATAAGGATGAAGTGTTTAATGAAATTGTTAATTTTGTAAAATTAATTCATAATCAATTTGATACTAAAATCAAAATTATGAGATCTGATAATGGAACTGAATTTGTTAATAAGAGATTGAATGATTTTTATAATGATCTTGGAATCACTCAACAAACATCTTATGTGTATACCCCTCAGCAAAATGGTATTGCTGAGAGAAAACATAGACATCTACTCAATGTAGCTAAAAGTCTTATGTTTCAGGGGGAATTCCACTCAGGTTTTGGTCTGATTGTGTTTTAACTGCTGTTTATCTAATTAACAGGCCACCTACCTCTGTCTTAAAAGGTAAAAGTGTAACACCCCCAAATTGGGTTGCAGCGGAATAATGAGTCCGGGAGCGTTACTTCATAGATCAATAGCACAAGATATGAGAACGACCTCTAAAAGAGTCGTTTAAAATACGATACATTGGATTTATTGAAATTGTTTAATACAAAGCGCAACGGCTTAAATTGTTCAAAATTTGATAACAAATATTTTAGATCATAACAAAAATCCCAAGATGTAATGACTCCAAATCTTTTATGCATGACTCCCTAAAAGAGTATCCCCAATGTATCCTTAGCACCTCGTGCCTCATTGACCTGAGAAAACATGCTTTAAAACGTCAACATAAAGTTGGTGAATTCATAGGTTTATGTAAATATAATGTAGGACCGCAAGATTTCCAAGTGTATGATAATGCAACAGATGCAAACATCACAAAGTGTAATTACGTTTCCCTAAGCTCATGACACTGAAGCTCGACATGTATGAATTGCAATATAAATTGCCAACATTGCCCTTGATGATGTTCTAACCCGCAACATCCCAAATCCGACATGGTATACGTCCGTTGTCCGGCAAACCGGCACAGTGAGTGCTACTCACCCGAACGGGGATGTCAATCCCAAATAGATCTATTTATAACATTCGCGCTCACACAAAGTAATTGACAGTTCATGATAATGGGCACAGTGGGTTATCGCTACTTAGGCAAACACGTAATCATGATAAAATGTACACTTGCGTCCAATTTGTAAAACAATGCATGTTTCTCACCCCAAAAGTTGTAAATCATTGATATAGTAAAACATGGGGCTATGAACTCACCTTAGTGAATAAACTGATGTATATGAATCAAGTGAATGGAAACGTCACGGATAAGACCGAATGCAACCTAATTAAATATAGGCATAGCTAATGAGGTACAATGTACTTAATAATACTACATCACAAGTTAATAAAAGTTTACTTACACCACCACCTACCTAGTACTTCTTTGTTTAGTTTTAAATGTCAAAACAATGTTTAAACTGTACTTTATTAGATAAAGGTGTTTGTATTTGTATGCGTCTCACAATTGATTGCTTGTTGCTAATACATGTTTTAATATTATTATTTATTATATAATGATATTATATAATTGGTTTAATTGTTTTTATGAAATAGAGCACAAAAGTAAAGCTAGTGCATACGATTTTATAAACCTCGTATCTTTATCGTTTAAACTCTGTTTTTCATGTTAGTTATATACATGGCCCCGTATTAAGAAAATATATTAAAATATTATATTTATAATATTTATGCCCCTGATGAACAGTAGTTTTAAATGTTTTTTATAAAATTATATAAAACTACTTTTATATAATTAATTGTCGTAACCTTCCGAAAGTCATAATTTACTTATATTTAATCCATTTCGCTTGTTCTTTACATGTATGGATTCGTATTTGAAAAGTCTAATCAAATTTTATATTTATAATATTGTTTGGTACTGTTATGAATAGTAACAGTAAGTGAAAGTTTATAAAAATACTTTTTATAACTTTAATTATTAAAATCGTATTTTAATTGTATCTCGTTCGTTTTAATTCGGTTTTTAGTGATTCCTATGTCTACGTCTTTGTAATTAAAAGCTCTATTTATGAAAATTATTTTCCAACAGTATACTGTCGTGAACAGTAACCTATTTTTATAAATTTACTTTTATAAAAATACTTTTTAACTTAAACTTGTAAATAACGTATCATCTTCATTTTAAATCCATTTTTCGAGTTTCTTATGTCCTTGGATTCCTTATGAAAAGTACTATATTTATAAAACATTTATTTTTATATATCAGATCTGTAACAGTAGGCATTTGTATAAAATAACTTTTATAAAGTCACTTTTATACGTTTAATTAACGTAAACAAGTTTTATAATTCATTTTATTTAGAAACTTTGCACAATTCTTTCACCAAGTGTTATACCATATTTCTCATGTATTTTAAGTCTTATAAATGTCCACAACACTTGTCCAAATGAAATCTATGTCCTCATGATATTTTTATACATAAACTTGTAAATAAACCTTCAACACATTTTAATTTGTAAACTATCTATATAATTTATTTAACACTTATACCAAGCATGTACTTTTATTTCAAGTATTACTTCACCATGTACATAAGTGAATTCAAATTATATAAGCCTCTAAATACTTCATATATTACAAAAATGAATCAAGGTGGTGTTTAACATATATAACAAGTATGTACACATAAGATAATGAATGAATGGAAATGAAATACTTAAATTAGACCTTATAGGAGAGATGTGGAATGATGAACACAAGATAAAAACCCTATCCAAGCTTCCAAATCCAAAACCCTAATCAAGAAAACCCTAAATATGTTTTCTTAATTAGTCCTTGTTAAACCCAAATCCAAGCTTGTAATAACCTTGAGTAACCTTAGATGATCTTAGAATGAACACTAGAATACTTGAAATGCTTTAGAAAATGAAAGAATATGAAACCCTAGTTTATAAATGTTAGCTATGGGTTTTGGCTTATTTTTGAGAGAGTATGACTGTTTTTCTTGTAAATGAGAAAGTGTATGAGTTAGTTACATGTGACTTACTACTTATAGCATTTTGGGAAGTCCTAATACTACCTTAAATCAAACCATAGGGTGTTAGTGGTTTCAAGTACAAATGCAAAGAGCTCTCCTCCTCCCAAGACCCTTCCACAGCCGAAAATGGTGTTTAGGGTACATGTGATGTTGCAAATTTTGTTTTACATGGATGAGGTCACTAGTTGTGTTAAGGGTTTATAACATGTAAAGGTAAGAGTTAGTGGGTCTTTGCATTTTATTTCTTTATGTAAACCTCCTAACCGGCCATGAGGCTTATTTGGTTCATAAATAAGTTAATTTTTATGTATTTGGTATAAAAGTGGGTATTTGTTTGAGTATAGATAGATATAGGTGCTTCCGGGTATGCCCGAATGTAATTTATTACGAAACGTAAGCGTTTTACGTAACCAATAAAAATAAATTATGAAAAGTTATAAATTATACTCTTAATAATCATATAACATTTGCTTGACATAAACTTTTATTTGTTTGGTGTCTGTTTACGTTGAATGATGATTTTTAGTTTACGCGATTTAACTATAAGATAATAATTAAAAGCGAACTCGTAAAAACCCTAAAAATAAATAATGAAAATAATTGAGAAATGACCTAAAAATATGAAATGTTATAGTCTCCACCCATTAGAAGAGCCTTGTCCTCAAGGCTCAAGTTGCAACACTTGATGAAGGTACGGGTTTAGTGAAGAGATGCAGATACTTCTTTTGAAATTGGTCTTCGCGTTCCCACGTGAACTCAGGACCTCTCCTTGAGTTCCATCGAACCTTGACAATTAGGATACGACTTTGTTTCAACCGTTTGACCTCTCGATCCATGATCTCTATAGGTTCTTCCACAAAATGGAGCTTGTCATCCACATGGAGTCCTTCCAACGGAATGGCTAATGGTTTGTCAGAGTAACATTCTTCAGATTATATACAGAAAGGTTTTTGTGTACTCTGATCAACTCTTTAAGGAAGCTCATGCTTGTAAGCAATAGTTCTAATCTTTACCAGCTCCAAAGTAGGGACCACATTTCCAAGGTGAAATCTTTGAGCTTATAACTCTATCCCTAATATAAATAAAAAAACTTTTGTAGAAATCCATCGGCTTACGCTTTAATTCGGGTAGGACTTCTTTTGTCAGTCACAGAGCAGCCTGATTCTTGCTTGTCTGAATGACCTTCTCAGTTGTCTCTCGGACTATTTCTGGACCGGTGAGTTAAACTTGACCGACCTCGGCCCAATAAATAGGTGAACGACACTTCCATCCGTAAAGTGCCTCGAATGGTACAGCCTTGATGCTAGCGTGATAACTGTTGTTGTAAGAAAATTCAACTAGTGGCAAGTGTCTAACCCAACCATTTCCAAAGTTGATCACACAAGTACGTAGCATATCCTCGAGAGTTTAGATAGTTCTCTCGCTTTGCCCATTAGTCTGCAGATGGTACGCAGTACTCATATCCAAGTTAGTACCCAAAGCCTTCTGAAGTGATCTCTAGAAATTTGATGTGAATCTAGGGTCACGATCACAAATGATCGAGACAGGTATTCCATGCCTCGTGGACCTACTCCTTCACGTGTACATTCTCGCCATTTTCTCCATGGAATCAGTCTCTTTCATTGGTGTTAAAGATTACGCAAACTTGTAAGCTCGTCAACAATCCTACCTAATGGTGTTCGTATCCTTAGCGTGACTTAAGGAAGCTTTCTGACAAAATCCATTGTTGATATTATCCATCTTCATTGGGTATTCTCGGGTTGTACTATCAAACTCGATTGGACTTTTGGTTAAGCCTGGACTTTAGATTCGTCAAACATTTGCTAACGTAGGTGGCGATGCCGGCCTTCATATTGGGCCACCAATATAGCTTTTTTATGTCCTGGTACATCTTGTCAGAACCCGGATGGATGGAGTATTTTGATTTGTGGGACTCGTGTATGATCACAGTCCTCAAGTCATCATAACATGGCAACCAACTCCTGCCGTTTAAGCATAAGATTCCGTTAGCGTGGGGTTCTAACTTTTCCTTTGGTATATCCTTCCTGATCATACCACCTACATATTCGTTCTTGAGATTCTCTGGTTTCTGTGCTTCGGTCTGAGCATTCAAGATTTGTTTGGGAAGATCTAAACCAATAGCCATTACTAATACTTGGACTCTTAATGGTTTAATTCACTCTTTCCTACTCAAAGCATCAACAACAACATTTGCTTTCCCCGAGTGATAACGAATCTCACAATCGTAATCACTGAGAAACTTTAACCAACGACGTTGCCTCATATTCAACTCCTTTTGGTCAAGTATGTGTTGTAGACTCTTATGATCTGTGAACACTGTACACTTGGTTCCATACAAGTAGTGCCTCCAAATCTTTAGAGCAAACACCACTGCACCAAGTTCCAAATCATGGGTAGTATAATTTTTCTCATGAATCTTCAGCTGTCGTGATGCATAAGCAATCACCTTCTCGTTTTGCATCAATACCGCACCCAATCCTTTATGTGACGCATCACAATAAATAATAAAGTTCTCAGCTCCTTGAGGGAGGATTAAGATAGGTGCGCTACACAACTTATTCTTCAATGTCTGAAAAGCTGCTTCTTGCTTGTCACCCCATTCAAAGGCGACTTTCTTCTGAGTGAGTTTGGTCATTGGCTTAGCGATTGTTGAAAAATCCTTTAATGAATCTTCGGTAGTAACCGACAAGACCTAAAAATTGCCGTATTTCCATAGGAGTCTTAGGAGATGCCCAATCTTTTATGGATTCAATCTTGGCGAGATCCACGTGAATGCTTTGACTATCAATCACGTGGCCGAGAAATTGTACCTTAGGAATCCAAAATTCACATTTAAAGAATTTAGCGTACAACTCCTCCTTCTTAAGTAATTCCAGAATTGCCTTAAGATGCTCTTCATGTTCTTTCTTGTTCTTTGAATAAATTAGTATATTGTCGATAAAGACAATTACAAACTTATCCAAGTATGGTTTGCACACTCGGTTCATAAGGTCCATGAATACTGCAAGTGCATTTGTCAAACCAAATGGCATCACTTGGAACTCGTAATGACCACACCAAGTCCTAAATGCCGTCTTCGGAATATCCTCTTCTAGTACTCTAAGCTAATGATAACCCGATCGCAAGTCTATCGTTGAATAAACACTGGATCCTTGTAGTTGATCAAACAAATCATCAATCCTTGGGAGGATAACAATTCTTCATCGTTAGCTTATTCAATTCCCAATAGTCAATTCACATCCGGAATGATCCGTCCTTCTTTTTGACAAACAAGACCGGAGCTCCCCAAGGCGAGGAACTAGGTCTTATAAAGCCCTTGTCGGATAGCTCTTGCAGTTGCTCCGACAACTCTTTCATTTCGGAAGGATCTAATCGATAAGGTGCTTGTGCTACAGGTGCAGCACCAAGCATCAAATCGATTTGGAATTCCACTTGTCGAGTCGGTGGAAGACCCGGCAAATCTTTAGGAAATACTTTAGGAAAATCTCAAACGATTGGTACGTCCTCAAGTCGCTTCTCCCCTGACTTGTCTTCAGTCTCCTTCATAGTAACATGTGCCAAAAAGACATTATGTCC